>JAVFBZ010174494.1:1335-16038 GCA_032466195.1 Katharina tunicata | reverse complement strand
CTTTAACGCCAGGTGACGGACACCATCTTTAACGCCAAGTGATGGAATCCACCTTTAAAGCCAATGGCAAATAGACAAAAACGCTATAGGACAAGGACAGGACTCAAAACAGAAAAAGACACCACAACAAATCAGCTTCCTGATGCCCTTAGCTCAGAGAACACCAGATGCTCCTTCAAAATACCAACAGTAAAATTATAATCTAATAACTATTCATCTCAACAAAGGATGATAATACTGCAAATATTTCTGTTTCATATTACACACCGAAGGCATCGGATAACTGCAGAAATGTAACATAGCTCTAGAGTCTTCTGAATTATATTAGAAACCAGACCATAATACAAATGTTGGCCAATGTGATATAGCTTTTTATCAGCTAGTCTGTACTCAAGCCGCTGTATTTCCCTTAAGACAGCATCGTTTCATTCAAACTTCGATAGTTAATATATTAACATCTACGGACCGCCTTATGAAGCAAATGTAGCTTACGTAAGACGTAATTGTCATGACGACACAATGCCTCCACTGCTGGACGTCATGGTAATTACGCTAGGTGTAATTTATATTTAATCTATTTCTGGCATGAAAATTTTCAAATCAATATACATGAAATAATTTGATACAAACATGCTACAACAGTAGAGAACAACATAAAGCACATCATGATACAGACACAAACAAAAAACGTCAGTCTTAAATTCCCTGTAACATTCAACATGCAACTAACGACAAGCGATGCAAAGTTTTTGGCAGATTATTTCTTTTTTGTGTGCTACAGGGGTCAAAATAATATACCAACAGGGAGCTTATGTACTGTTGTAATATTGTATTCACAATATACTCAATGTACGGTTGTGATATTGTATTCACAATATACTCAATGTACGGTTGTGATATTGTACAAACAGTAAATAAATGTACTGTTGTAATTTGGTACTCACAGTGACTGTTTCGCCCGAGCCCACTTTTATCACAGACTCTTTATCTTTATTCAGGGATGCCTTGAATTCTTTCAAATCTTTCCGTGTCCACATGGAAGCGGCAGCGATAGGGGGGAATTCATCTACAACACAATGTTCAATCTGGTCACAGATTGTGCAACAACAACAACAAGAGACAACACCTAACAACTGCCAAAGTCGAACAACCCAAGAGAGATTCGTGCAAGAATATAAACATACTTTTTCAAAACGTTCTTCTGCTCAGTGCATCTTTTTTTTCAGTTCAGAATGTGTTTTTGTGGGCACAAATATTGTGAGTCATATTGTTTTTCCAATGGATTAGAAATTTTTAATTAAACATTTGCATGTGTAAAATTCTTGTTTGAAATCTCTTTGAGATGTAAGACCAATGAAGCACATTAAATCAGCACACTACATGTAAGTACAACAGCTGTAACGATAATACACCGTCTAAAACTCACCGTAGCTGTACCTAAAGACCCTATTTTTATCACATTTTCAGACATTGAACGCACATTGTCCTTAAACTCTTGAATATTCTCTCTTGTCCAGAGAGAACCAGGCATTAGGTTAGGTACTGGCGAGGAACCTGATAACATAATACAGACATAACTGAAATGTGCAGAGGGATTTGTTTGTACAGTTGTTGTTTGAGTTGGACCCTCCATGTAATGGACTTCATCTAGCCTATTTAATTCATCCCTGTAGTATTGATACCATCACAGCACCAGCAATGATACTTCATTCAATATACAGGTACATAGGTAGGTTTGAGTAACACTGAATAAGGGAAAACTCCAAACAAGGAAGACCGCATTAAACTGAGAAAGTGATGTTGGTCTTCCTGTTAACCTGAAAGCAACACCTTGTTTTCCTCATGTCTCAAGTCCACCTTAACCCGGTTTGATCCTTGACCACCACTTATCTTGATTGATTGGTGTTTTACGCCGTGCCCAAGGGTATTTCACTTCTAAAGACTGCAGTGTATTCCAACAGCAAGCAGCCAGGACACAACCATATTATGTGAACTTACTTCAGTATTAGCTGCAGTGGAAACATAATGTTCCTCCAGTGCTAAGCACGGCAGTATGAATGTAAGCTAGAAAACCACCACTTAGAAAGCGGAATACATAGATAAAGTCAAAGCAGTTCATTCAAGAAGGATGAAGTTGAACTATTGAAATCAAACAGTAAACATTCTTTAGTGCAAATGAGCTTACAATAAATATTTTTGAATATTAATTACAAAAACAGTAATGGCCAACATTTTATTGCCCGACATTAGGTGCAATCTCATTTGCCGTCTTAGAGGGGAAAAACTACATTCCAAGCTTGAAGTTAATCAGTAATCTGCTTTAAAGTTACCAGTTTCACAACAGGTGTGGGATGGAAGCCCCTCGTGTACCTCTCTCACCCTTATTTACATAGCAGGGGGGGGGACAAAAACATCATTGTTATGCAGTTTAAAATGTTAGAAGACTATGATTAAACCTTGGACATAGTATAGTCTATACAATGTCCCACATTAAACAAAACATTGAAAATGTTATTGGATTGTTTGAATAGGGCCTTATACAGTACTTACTTCAAGACAATTTCACTGATATATATGATAGTGTACCAATCTACCAGGTGATGGAAACCACTCTGAACTACACTGGCAACAAACAGCACAAGAACAGGTCACAAAACTGATTGTCTCAACAAATCTGCTACCTTAAACCCCTTGGAAAAGATGGTAATAGTTACCCACAAAAAATGGAGAAAAGGTAAATATGTTCAGTATAATTTTAAAAGTTATCAATCATCCTTGAAACAATGATAAAACTATTTTACAAACCATTTTTATAAGCAAAGTAAGAGACACTTACTGTTTTCCTCTCCACTCAAGTCCACATCTTCATGTTGTGTATTTGATGGGTGGGAGTTAGGTATACCGTTAGGTTTCAATTCTTTTACAGCCTCTCCTCCAACCACTGTGCTCTGAGATATGTCCTGGTCTGTCTGTCCCGACTGTGGGGCAGGCTGTCCCGTACCCTGCTGCATGGCCTGCATCTGTTGATACTGCTGTTGTTGGTGGAGAACCTGTTGTTGGTATACTTGTTGCATGTACTGTTGAAAATGTTGTTCTTGTAGCTGCTTAATCAGCTCTTCTTGCTGCATATGAAAAACACAAAGGTGCAAAAAACTGAATGAGTAAAACATGCATAACAATTTTGAAAAAATCACCATCGCTGGCTATCTTGAATAAAACACTTCAGTATGGCTTAGCTATCGTTTTGCATAATACTAAAGGCTATTCCACTTACGGTAAATGGTAGGAGGTAATTTTCCCCACATACAGATTTTGTGCCATTCTTAACCAAATTCAACCCCTTTAACAACTTATTAAACTACATTTTATGGAAAGATTACATGTAAGAAGTGTAGACATGCAATTTTGACATTTTTATAAAGTTCAAACTTTAAATTACAAAAAAATATAAGTTATAGTTCAAAATTCACACTTAAACATTCAATAAATTACTTGAAGTTTGTGCCCTAAGAGGTTAAATTTGTTGAGGATTTAGGGTAACTACTTATGGATAAATTCTGAGTTTAAGATGGCGGTTTCGGTATTCACACTGTTTTTAAGTCAATGACTTTGACTTGCACTCGTCATCGCTTTGAAGGCGGTGGGAGTTACAAGCCCTAAACCTCACGTTAAGAAACTCATTAGTTGTTAATCAATCAGTAGTTCACCTGTATTATTGAACGACCAACTTCTAAATTCCACTTAAAGAACCCTAACTCAAGACCATCATTAATGTTAGGAACAACTCTGAAAGAGTGAACACTGAACACCTGTGAAAGAGTGATCACTGAACACCTGTGAAAGAGTGATCACTGCACAGAAGTGAAAAAGTGATCACTGAACACCTGTGAAAGAGTGACCACTGAACACCTGTGAAAGAGTGATCACTGAACACCTGTGAAAGAGTGATCACTGCACAGAAGTGAAAAAGTGATCACTGAACACCTGTGAAAGAGTGACCACTGAACAGATGTGAAACAGTGATCACTGCACAGATGTGAAACAGTGATCACTGCACATAAGTGAAAGAGTGATCACTGAACACCTGTGAAAGAGTGATCACTGAACAGATGTGAAACAGTGATCACTGCACAGAAGTGAAAGAGTGATCACTGAACACCTGTGAAACAGTGATCACTGAAAACCTGTGAAACAGTGATCACTGAACAGATGTAAAAGAGAGATCAAAAACTGAACAAAAGTGCAAGACGGAAGGCTGATTTGACATTTACCCGAATACTGATTAATCCCAAGTCATTTAAATTATTATGTTCCTAACATCAAAAGCAGAGCATTGCTGTGAGTGAAGCATTACTGAGAAAACAAGATTAATCAAATTTATAAAGCAATTCTGAGCACTTGATTCGTTTTACCCCTAAAAGGTTAAAAGTGAGCTTGTATATCACCAATATGTTAATATTATAATAAATAAAGGAAAAATCACATTGTTTTTTGCAGTTGCTATGGCGATGGTATTTATTGTGAATAAACAATATACTTTGCAGTATGTTATAAATAGTAATACCACAAAGGAAAATGAATTACGATGAATATAAAACACATTTTCTGATTGCGTCCAGGATATCTGACAGAACAAACATTACTTCCTACATCATGTAAACTCCATTATGAAAATGTTTTATGAAGCTCTATAAACAGACGACAACCTACACCATGCTTACAGAGTCCACAATGCATAGAGATACATGAATTATTCAAAACATATATATCACCTTGTAATGAACGAAACGGTAATGGTATTAACTAACTGTATATAATGCATATCTGAGTATGTTTCTTTGCGATACTTATCTAATACTTATAAGTGCCTTTCTTGTTATTAACTACACAATCAGGCATCAGGAAGCCCTCTGTGCTGAGTCGAACACACCATCTTTCAAGTGAAATAACCTAGACAATTGCCATATAATGATATAAAGTCCAGCATAAGACCCTAATCAATTCATTGATTTCATTGCCTTTAATACAACAAACTACACAGAGTGACGCATGTGTAAGCTTCTATGTGATAAACTACTCAAAACTGGGTAGAACTCTTTTTCGGATTTGTCAAACATTCATTGGTTCCTATTTTGAGGTGTTTTAGCCTTGCCATCAATCAGTTGGCTGAGCTCATTCTAAGTCTGCTTAGCCTCGTTCACTGTATACTGTATAGGTTCAAATCGCCCTGTCGCCCTAAGGTATATAAGAAAAGTTTTCTGGGGTGTGTGGAGATACAGGTAATGAGGTATGGTTGTAGAAGGTTTCTTCTCGGTTTTCCACCATACACCCGCAAAGTAAAGTTACCATCATGTTATGGCAATGTAAGTGAAATACCCTTGAGCGTTAAATATCAATCAAATAAATTTAGAAAAAGAATGTACTGTATTGCGCATTGCCTGCACAATGTGTTTGTCAAGTCAGAAACTGAAGCTTTGGATCCCTGATAATTAATGCAGTCTATTTTTTTAACAATGTTGTTAAAAGGTAGTAACAATAAATGACTAATCTAACAACATCTGTCCTGAAATCTGGCAATATAAATACTATGTTCCCATCTAGAACATACCATTGCTAACTTTACATGCTACATTCGGTGACAAGTTCTCAGAACAAACCTACTTGACATGTCCAGGGAATGTAAATCTTCTGGTGAATGTAAACAATTGTTACCCTAATTCTTCAACCATTTCACCCCCTTTGAGTGTGTTTAGTCGAATAGGTAACATGAAATTAGACCACAGGCAAATTTGGGAAAGGACATAATCCAATTATAAATAATTAATTTATTATTATAGCCTACTGAATAACTTATTAATTAGCCTCTGTGTCTGAGATTTGACAAGTTAGACTGACTGAAAGTCTTATTGTTGCAGAAATCTCAGGGGGTGAAAAAGTTGAAGAATTAGGGTACATGTACCTGTCCTTGATATAGGCCACAGGTGTTCTAAACAATCTTGTTGAACTAGGAGTAATTTACAGTTATACAGAGACAAGTCAAGATAAATCCCAAATAAGGCTTGGTAATTTATACCCTAAGAATCAAAGTAATGGAACTCCCATGATAATCCATACAAGTATCTACAAATTCATGTTATTAATGTGTACACTATATATGCATGCCATCTTGAGACATTCTGAATGATGATAAAATAAGAGGATTTGATTCAGACACCAACTCAAATGATTTTCAGGTAGACTGAACATTTTAAACTACCAAAAAACATAATATAGTAGGGACATGAACCTGTAAGACTACACAGCTCAAAATAAACAGTCTTTTTAGTGCAAGGAACAAAATGCCCTTCAAGTGCATGTGCACGACTTACAATTTATAAGAGGGTGTGATTCAGACCCAACTCAAATGAGTTTCAAGTGGAATGAACATACCGATGAACACAATATAGTAGAGACATTAACTTGTAAGACTACACAGCTCAAAATAAACCTGCTGCTACTGCACGGAACAAAATGCCCTTCAAGTGCATGACTCATAAATTTACTACAATTTCCAGTTACAGTTTGTTTGTCTGTTTGATTGGTGTTTAACGTCGTACTCAAAGGTATTTCATTTATATGACGACCGATTCTCCAGTTCTAAATCTACTCTACTCAATACGGCGGAAAACCGTGAGGAAACCTCGTAAAAAAGGCCCCCGCGATTGACGAAGTCACCTCGTGTGACTCCTTCATATACCTCAGGTCCTCTGGGAGACTTGAACCCGTGCGGTACATCGAAGGAGAATCCGCAGTCAGACGCGCTAACCACTGAGCCATGGCGCGGGCCCTCCAGTTACAGTTCTAGAACAAGGAGATGGACAATTCTGTTCTAAAACCACATTAATCAAGTTATCAGACAATAGACAATTGAAGTGATGTCGCGACTTGTTTCTTTAAATAAGAGAACATAACTTCTTTGTTGAAACAATTTCTCCCTATCATTTATTTAAGACATCCAGACATGCCACAAAGGTAGCTAATCCAACATTATAACATGATTACGGAGACGGCATTGAAACATCTGAAAGCATATAGCAAGAAGTTGCCATCCATACGTAAGTTAGTATTATTGTTATTCAGAAAGATGGCGCTTCCATATTTTTGGAGTGCTTGATCTTGGACAAGGTTACGCATTATGCTGTCCATATAACATTATTACTGGTAAGTCATTTTAAGCTTATAAAGAACGTTTTGTTAAATAAAATTAAAGCTGAACCCGAGAAAACGACGGTAGACTGCTAAAAATTGTTTCAAAAAATTTTATTTTTCTTGAGTCTTGAAATTTTTCACTTTCTCGTTGGAGCCCAATTAAATACAGCATTTTATGGTGGTGTTTTCATGACATATTGTTTGTTTCTAAATATCATAATGAATTTTCAATAAATAGATATTCCCCAAAATTATTGTAGATATGTATATCAGTCAATTGAGTGTTTTTTTTTTTGGTTTATTGTGATTTTAATGTAGATGTACTTGATTAAACTTATATTTCTTAATATGACTACTAACAAGAAATAAGAAAAACTCCACACTCTCAGAACACCATTTTTGGAAACTGCTGTGTATGCTTGATACATGTACACTCATACTTACTTTATTTTAAGGATTAATTCCATTTTAACAAAAATTCTTAAAACTCTCTAAACTATAACCAATATTCTATTCTCCGTTCCGGTATGTTTCAATGAAGATTTAGCAAACAATCAGATGGAAGTCGGTTCTACATGTTTGACTGAAGGTAATAAATCAATTAATCAAATTATGCAGTGGTTTGTTGTAAATGATGTGAAAATAATACGATATTTAGTTGGATTTGAGTTTTACGCCATGCTTATGATAATTTTCACTAATAGGATGTTCCCACCCAACCAATCGCTGGGAGATTCCATAACTTTATCTTAAAGTTAAGTAAGAGTAATCAATAATTTACATGGAAGGTAAAGTTGTCTCTATTGGAATGCTACAGAAGTTTGTAATGGAGGTTTCTTAATTTGAATAAACAATAATGATACAAATATAAAACCGCCTAAGCATTAATGTCCAAGATATAACACTCTTATTTGTAAATTTATTTGCTTCTTTGATTGGTGTTTAACGTCGTAATCAAAGGTATTTCATTTATATGACGACGGATTCTCCACTTCTTAATCTTCTCTACTCAATACGTTGGAAAACCGTGAGGAAACCTCGTAAAAACCAGCCCCCGCGATTGCCAAAGTCACCTCGTGTGACTCCCTCATATACCTCTGGTTCACTGGGAGACTTGAACCCGTGTGGTACATCGCAGGAGGATCTGCAGTCAGACACGCTAACCCCTGCTTTCTCTTGACTATGTCTATTACCGTATTCGTACGTATAACTTGCGCATTCATGTAACTCAGGAGCTATATTGAAAAAAAACAACCTCTGTGCCCATGTAGTATGCGCATGGTAGTTTTAGGGATTTAGTTCTTCTCCGAACCAGGTGAAAATCACCACAATATCAAGTGGGGATACAATAAAGCGCCCCTGTCGTGTGTACAGTAAGCCATAACACAAACCCGGATGTAATTCAACGTCATGTAGCTTTTGTGTGTTTTTTAAATACATGAATGCAAACAATATTAAAAGCATGCTAAACATAGTACCAGAGCAAGAATTATATTTTATTAAACAACATTTTGATTCAAAAAGTTTCATCGGCTTGGTAAAAACATTCACTAACCTTTCTTAAAACACAAACTAGAATAACTTGATAAATAAAGCTCACACCATGCTTATTTATTCTGGTTTGGGTTTTAAGAAAGGTTAGTGAACATTTTGATTCTTCAAAGCTTGGTGTTGATGTCGTTGACACGTTCATTGTTGTTGTTGTTGTGGTTTCAAATCCGCTTAATGCCGGACATGGTTAACAGGCGTTCTGTCACATCACACATTTGGGAAATGTTATTGTTCCCATGTAAATTGCGCAGGGCTTTCTCAGGCTAGGATATTTTGGAGAAGAAAAATGTGCAAGTTACACATGCAAATACGGTATCTAAGCTATTACTCAATCAATATTCCTCATAAAAATTGATGCACCGTAATTGATTTTCAGTCTTATAAGGGGCATAATGTTTTTCTGGCAACTACAATGAATATTTTATTGAATAAATTTTGCAAAGGTATCATATCTCCTATATGGCATGAAAAGTCCACCATATAATTCTAGGGATCAACTGTCCCTCTAACAACTATCAAAAAAACTATATAAACTGTATTAAACTGCCTGTAATACATACACCCAGAACCACATTTTTTTTATGACTGGTGTCTACAGTCTTTTTTTAACGACTGGTGTCTACAGTCTATCTACTCATGGTGCCATTACATTGTTTTTTAGTTTTAGAATAATGAGGGAATAATCGATGTGGGAATAACACCATGCTGCATCAAAAAATAACAATCCTTCTACTCCTTTTACTTTGCAAATGTTGTCATGTTTAATCACTTTCCCTCCCCACAAACTAAAATCAGTGGCTCCTCCGGTCAAGGATTTGCTTCAGACCATTTGTCCCATGATGAATGCCCATATTTGTCCCCTGGATCAGGCCAGGAAAACACCACAAAGAAATCAGAATCCCGATGCCCCTAAGCACTGATAACAACGGCGAAACGGAAGCCCTCGACCAAGAATAGCACTAATTTAATAAGGGGATAATCTAAGTGAAGACCTACAATATTCATGTTTTTTTCCTTGTGTTGAAGGGTGTTTTCATTAGATTAGGCCTACAGCATTTTTCTTCAATACAGGGAGTCAGGGGCCCTGACAAACATAAAACTTTATTGTGTTATATTGATATTGTTTGGCTGAGGTCCGATGTCATATTCAGGTTAAATCCAATTATTAGAATCCAATGGATGAAGGAAGCCACCTTTGATGCTGTGACACCCTTTTCTCTGGCGTGACAATACAGCAAATGTTGGCAATAAATAAATATTCTCAGAAAACACAGAAGTAAATATCAAATTACAGTGTTTTTTTATGAATAATGTAACACAGTACTCTATATATGATGAACAGCCTTAGCCATGCTAGAGAACTATGTCTGTAACATACGATTTCTTTCTATATGCTCATTTTGTGTCAAACAGGCCAACTTTACATCGATGTTTCATTATTTTCGTTATGGGTATCGATATTTGTGATTTGCAAAGTGATACCAGCACAACATTAATACAGATTGTCCTATTAGTCCCTATGAGACATCACCATTTCTCAAACCAAACATTACTAAACAGCCCTAAGCCTTTCTGGAGGCACAAGGAAGGGTTCATTCAGTTCTAAAAATAGACCTGCTTCTGAGAGCATAGGCTACACAAGCCAGAGTGCATGGCAACTGGATACTATTGAATGACAGTACTAAAAATCTCAGTCAAATAAATCCTAATTGATGTGATTACACACAGCAGAAGATTTGTGTTGTACGGTTCCGCCATTCAGTTCGTTTATATTCATTCAAAAATACATTCAATAGCATACATTTTCCGTGTATTGTTTGTATTGTTTGATTGGGGTTTAACGCTGTACTCAAGGTTATCTCACTCATTTATCACCCCCCCAGTGGGTGACGGAAACTTCCCTTAATGACAATGGCAATACAAAAGACACCACAGTACATTTACATAACAAAAGACAGACCACCACAACAAATCGTCTTCTTGATGCCACTTCGCTCAGAGAACACCAGGGCACAGGAGGCTCTCCCAAACCACCCACCATTAATGTATTAATGCTAAGAGATAGCACCAATTATATATTGGTAGGCATTGAAATAAGGCTATTTTGTGGGCATTGAAATAAATATAAAATAAAGCTGGGTTATTTCTAGATACACCACTCTGCCACAGAATAAATACACAAGTGAAGATAACATCGTCCTTACAAATGTAAACAGAAGTATGTACAAATCTGTGTAATTGTAGAATTAGTCTGTCTCCTCAGACTAGCATTAAAACAGTTTAGGGTTGGGTTCCTAGGTTCGGTTTATGCTTATAATTAGCTTTAGTTTAAGTGTTTGATTTAACGTTAGGTTTAATTAGGTTCCTATAATCTATGCTAAAAAAAATTATATCTGAAGATACCAAACTAATTGTACATAATGCAACATATATGATTTTGTGCTGTTTTCTACAAGCTTTCAGAGAGACATTACTCCATCTTCAGGTATGGCTTATGCCTACTGGCTAATGGAGTAATTTCTCTCCGAAAGCTTTTAGAATACAGCACTATCTACAGAATCATATATGTTGTGTTTGGTTTGATTAGTTGTATCAAGCCTTTCCATAACCAAATTTACTTGATGATTTTAAAGTCTGAAGGTGCTTACCTGGAGTTTGGATGTATCTGGAAAACTAAGCTACAGGACAGGCACACTGCAGATTTCCCACTGGAACTAAGATATTCCGAATCTAATCCACTGATCAAGTCCATTAAATAGTATTTCCACACCACGGTATTTCCACACCACACTTCTAAGCCAAAGTAAGCTACTTGTATCAGAGTATAGAGCCAAACTGACAGTATATAACACTTATCTCTCACAAGGCCAGCTGGTTAGACAGCTCTACCAGCATGTGTTAGTAAACTCAGGCTATTCACAATGCTTCAATGCAATAATTACTTCCCCCTTCTAATTCTGTCACATAACAAGTCACAGGGATTTGGATTGCAGGTGCTTGCTTACAAGGGATGTCAAATCTGATTATAGAACAATGGCAGGCTTCACCAATCCACACACTGATACAGATGTATATCCACTCAAATACAGTTCAATTCAGGCCGAGACAAATTCACCAAGCCAAAGGGTACTGGAATACCTGATGTATGTTTACAGGAAATCCCCAAGGATTAATAACTGCCTGTCTCTTATCTATGGAAAGGAGTGAATAGTCCAGCCCCTAGTCTTCACCACAGAAAAATCAATACTGTAGTCTGAACCAATCACTGTATGATAGACCTCAGCTACAAATGCCAGCTACATGTACATGTAGGACAACATGCCTGGTCATCCCTTTCACCTCAAATAACATTACCATTTTCCCTCATTAATAATGAAATATTGGAAGAGTCCATTATAGCAAAAGGTTAAAAGCATTTGTGATTAGAGGTAAAGGAGAAGTGCTCTATTCTTATGAGATTTCAACCTTGACATTAGAAAACCATGAAAATAAATGCTTGGATTAATCCTATTATACAGCACACAACATTGTTTGCCAAACAAAATCAATGGATAATTTGATACCTAAAACAAAGTCTTGCTTTTCACAGAACCATTCAAGTATAATCACCTTGTTTTCCACACAAGCACACTTGTTGGTAACCATGGAAACAAAAACAAAACAGGAGCACATCAAAGATGGTTTGTGTGATTGTTGTTTATAGGGGAAGAAAACAAAAAAACAAAGTCCTACTTAAATTATAGACCATAGCAAGGTGTTAATAAAACTGCCATTACAGTTTTTTGTAGAATTTGTCGTTTTCCACTGAAAGACACTTGAATTTAAATACCACGGTAAAATGTATGGTGGACTTTTTATGCCATGTTTTATTTATTTACTTTTTGAAGATAAAAATAACCAAAAATTAATCAAAATTTAACCCCAGCGAAAGAGAAACCGTACAAATGTACAGAATAAAGCTAAATACAATGCACCATCATATCGACGGTGAGAGTCGCAAACAGTGTAAGTCGGAACAGTAAATGTTCGGACTTAAACTGTTTGCAACTTTCACAAGTCGATATACAGTTTCTCCGGTGAAATGATCACTACAGGCAAATATGTGGCAGGAGATCACTGGCCAAGGGAGGTATGTTTCAGGCATAGGTAGTCATATTGTCTGAACTGAAGAAACATAAATTATCCAGAAGATCAAAACACTTCACATTTTAAATGTATGGTTGTGTATGATGTGTGGCTATTTTCTGTTGGGCCGTATAGTCGTCATATAAGAAAAAAAACCTTGAGCACGGCGTTAAACACCAATCAGTAAGTCAATCACTCTCATACCAGACAAAGACCGTAAGCACAAAAATGTAGTCTTCATCTACTCCATGTGAACCAAGTATTGTCAAGCTTAGGTGATCGTCATTACTTTGACCGCACAATACATTTGGTACTGATTGAAGTTTAAAGCAGCACTCAAGGGTGTTTCACTTATTCAGTTAAATAAACCATATTCACTGCACAATTTACTTATCTGATTAGTGTTTAATGTCGTACTAAAGGGTATTTTACTTAAATAACAACTTTGTTTGATTGAGGTTTTACGCCGTACTCAATGTTATTAAACTTATATGACGCTGTGTCAGCCCAACCGCTTCTTGAGCTAGGCCAATGATTTTTCACAAATCTTGATGGTAAACACAAATATTGTTTTCATTAAAAGAAATTCTACATGTACGATTATGTTGCACTTTGCAACAGTTATCAGTGTATTTAATTTCCCAGACTCAATTCATAACACCATACATCTTCAACAAATTCCACCCCTTAACCAATTATGCAAAGGCTAAGCAGTCTAGAAACACAATTTTGAAAGTTACATGAATTAAATTAAAGTTTTAGTTTGAAACTCTGATTTGCCAGTTCAATGAATTACTTAAGGTCGAATTTATTGAAGGTTTACGGTAATCAATGTGATTTTTAAACAGTTCAGCTGTTATGTTGACTGTTTCACAGAAGCTTACACCAATTGCTTTTTTTAATTTTATGTTTCAGAATAATTAGTAATCAAAGTCCATATGATTCTTAGCATGTGTTGCCATCTTATTGACATACATGGTATGGTATAGCAATTTAACATTGAGTGAGAACAAACCAAACAAATAAATCACATACAATTTTGTCTGACAATAACAGGCTTTGTTCCCCTTTAATACAACCTTGGTTTTGAATGATTGTGAGTATATGGTAAAACAAAAAGAAGAGGTAAAGATTGTTAGTTTGATTGGTAGTTAACGTTGTACTCAAACCTATTCAGAGGACAGTGAAGGGGGATCCGTAGTCCAAAACCGGGGTAAACCTCCAGTGGTGACTTGTTATCCAAGGTTGGGGCCAAATCCTGTTCCGCGAGACCTCAAGCGAAACCAATTTAGTTACCCAATCAGCATGCAACAGCTTACAACATCTACCGCTGAAACGCCTACTGATAGGACGTGATACAATCATCGCCATTATGGCCAGAGCTTTTTCACAGCCTGTGGATCAAACTGCCAATGTAATACTAGACAGATTCCACAATTTCCATTTGTGTTACGTTCACAACATACTTTACTCCGAAACTAAATATTCTGCATCTGAAGCCGTATGGAATTCACTTGATTACCCTTTGTTTTCCATATGGCGGTAAATAGGCTTCTGGCGAACAAAATGTATGATTTTTACACATATTCATACACCTATCACGGCCGAGCTTAGTGATGACAGTGAAATAACGATAAATCCGGTTTTGCCGATTGCATCATGTCCACATGACAAGCAGAGGATACAAAACATAACATCAGAACAGAGCAGCCACATGTTACCCTTCAGTCTGCAGTGTTCAAACAATGTACACATTCATAGTAAGTCAATAAGATTTTAAAGCCTAAAGAGCTCTATTAGTCTATTACCGCAATGACAATTCCTTTAGAGTACATATTT
>JAVFBZ010174484.1:3034-16039 GCA_032466195.1 Katharina tunicata | reverse complement strand
TCCACAGTCCCCGGAAAACTTCCCTAATATACTTAAGGTCGTTTCGAACCTATACCGGGTCGGTCCAGGGTACTCAGCAGTACAACGGAGTGAGACAACCGAATAAGACACGGCGCGGCCAGCAAACTGGACATACAAGAAATAACAACCTTAAAGTCAAGACACAAGATACTTGTGTTTGCTGCATTACTTTTAACGAATATAATAATTCAGTAGAAGCACAGAATAGTTTAACATAATGTAAACTAAATTGTAGGAAACTCCGGGGATTGAATTCATTGTGATATTTCTATTTCTAGAAATATCACAATGAAATAAATCTTTGGAGTTCCCCTCATGTAAGTTTAATAATTCAACGTACGTAGATAATGACTTTCCATAACATGCAAATGCGAATTTTCCAACTGGAATGTTTACATCACGGACGATCAAATAACTTTATTTGATATACGGAGCCGCCAGATTATCGGGTCACCTACAAGACCATCAATTTAGGTCCGGATTTCCCAAAGGTACCGATCCATCGGGAATAGAAATGGAGGAAAGAATTTCAACAAAAGATTGGTAAAATTAATGAAGAGGTTGGAGAGGAGCGCGTCAAAGGATAGAAAGATTGTGATCTTCAATGGTGCTCTCGCCGGATTGTTCATTGGATGATTAAAATGGGGTTTATGGTCGTAATTATTTTAATTATGTAACAACTTTGGACAGGAAAATCCTCAAATAAACCAGAAGACACTATTTCACTCATATGACGGTGTGGCCAGTTTAAATGACACAGGAAATAACCCTCAATGACACTGTTTGTTTGATTGATGTTTAACGTATTTCACCTATATGACGACTTATTAATCTTAATAATTTGCGTTGCCCATGTATGATGGAAAACCGGGAAGAAACCTCGTAAAAACCACCCCACAAATTCCGCTGCCACCGGAAAACTTCCTTTATATACCTAAGGTCCACAGGGGGAGGGGGATCGAACCTATTCCGGGTACATTGAAGGGGGTTCCGTAGTCCAAAGCTCAACCAAGGAGCCACGGCGCGGCCCCTTATGATACTGGTAACAAAGAAAAGGAAACAACACAAGAGGAAACACAAGACACCACAAAAAGATCGGTTTCTTAACCACCTTTTTTCCAGAGAGCGCCAGGGCACGAGCAGTTTCAAACCAACCACCGCGCAATCTCCTAAGGTTTTGTATTGGTTTGATTAAAATTTTACGCCGTAAAGTTCTGCATTTTGCCCTATCACAGAATCTCATGAAAAAATGATATTTTTCTCAAGAAGTACAAGTTAGAGGCTTTCCAATAATTCCAACATCAAATTTGTAGGTTAAAGGAGAGTTTTATAAAAACTAAAAAAACTAAAAACTGGATGTGTCAATTAGCTGTCATAACTGAGCCACCCTTAGATGTAACGACGCTACACCAAGTCAAGCGTTAATTGGCCCCGCGCTCATCCTCTAATCTATTCAAAATCTTAACTCATTCCATAAAAGGTCATGAACCCGGCGAGATCAAAAACTTTACTTGAGGCATACCAGGAAAAAATGGCAGGCCTTCGATACGCTTAATTCGAATTATTGCATGATTTCTCCTGGCTATTACTAGCCTTGAACCAACCGAATAATTTTCATTTTAAAGTAATTGTTTTAATTTATGCACAAACTTCAAAGTTGGTTAAAATCAAGGCAATCAGAATTTGTTGTAAAACTCTAATTTTGAGAGCTTATGTTACTTTAAGACTGTTACAATCATTTGACATTGTGTCAGTTCTATGAGTGATTGTAATCGCCCTAAACGACACTGGCGTCGGACAAATACGCCACAGGATAATTACAGGACGAATAACAAGACTTGGAATCGGTTTCCTGATGCCCCTTAGCTCGGAAAGCACCAGGCCATGAGAAGCGCCCACTAACCACATAAGACGCAGCCTATACAAAAGTCCATAAAATTAGTATTATCAGCTAATGTCTAATGATTTATTGCACTTGCCATATAAATTGACAACCACTTTATTACATTTGGTAAATCTGTATCGTCTTGGGCAATTTAGTTCGTATGATTTCATTAGAGGAAGTAAAACCCCTACTTGCTCGTTTAATTAGCCTTCTTCCTAAGTAAGATTTAAGGAATTGGTTTCTCTCCGTCAGAATAATTACACGGGGGTTTAACATTGGATAAATTTGTTATTGAATTAGCCTACATCGAATAAAGATCTTTATACTAAGACAGATGTGCCTATCATATCATAGTAAATACGAAAGAAATTAAAGTCTGATTTACTGAGCGAATTGTGTTCCATGATCTGTTTCTTACCAACAAATACTTTCCAACTTATTCGTTCTTGATATCCGTGTGTTTTATAATATTTTTTTGCATATGTTGAGTATTCAAAGACTACTTAAATTGCCCTTGATGCAATTGTGAATCGTATCGGGATTATATTGTTTGATTGGGGTTTTACGCCGTAGTCAAAGTTATTCAACTTTTATGACGGCGTGCCAGCCCAATCGGTGAAGCAAACCGCCGTAAACGCTGCTGACAACATGCAAGACAGAACAAAACATTTACATAAAATAAACAAAACAGGAAACCACAACAAATCGGTAACCTGTGTCCCTTTTTTTCTCAAAGAGCATCAGGGCACAGGGACTCCCTTCCAACCACCCGCTATAGGGATAATATCCTTTAATCAATGCGGCTAAATAGCTAGAGACCTTAATTAGAAAGATGAAAAGCCACATCTTTTTTTTTTTTACCTAAATTGAGTATTTATATTTCATTGACAACGACAACGCCGTCACCATATAAGTGAAATGATCTTTAGTTTTGCGAAAGACACCCGCAAGCAGCTTAATGATATTGAGTTCAAAATATTAATCTTAGCTACTCAGACAAATGAATTTGATTAATTTCATTGTGTCCATCTGCGTCTTCTCTCATACTTATTTTAGTTCGCTTAATTTGGTTGTATTCAATTTGTACCGGAAAGTTAATTTTCTTCATTTCATTGCACTATAGCAAGGAAATGACTGTCTACTGATTTTGGCAAGATCATAAATATACTGGTTTGTCCGTCTGAATAACATGGAGGTACATTCTATGTATTTCTGATACAGATTCGGGATTAGTTCACTAAAACCTGTGTCGATTGATACTCAAGTCAACAAGTGAAATGAATAAATATTGACACAAAATTGCTATTCTCTCTTTATTTTTCTTAGTATCCATTTCTTATGTTTTGTTTGTGTTGTGTTGTTGTTGTTATTGTGTGTATATGTGTGTGTGTGTGTGTGTGTACCATCCAAGCTATAAACTTACTAGTTACAAATAGCACTGGATAACTCTTTCTATGTGAACAAGATGGCCAGTCAATACCTTAGAGGCAATGACTCGACGGTAGAGAGAATGATTCTCTATTTTATAATGATCTGATTGTTGACAATATCACACCTTCAGGGACAATATCACACCTGGGAGCCATCACACCTGGGAGCCATCACACCTTCAGGACTTGAAGTGATATAGTGATAAGATTAAATTATATTTTTTCAGGCTTATGTTAGCCTTGGAGATTTTAACTTCCTATTTTCAAAAAGGAAACGGCTCAACCAGTTTAAGTTTCTGTTGTTTATTTATTTTTTAAGTTCTAATAGCGGTTTACAAATATGACATAAACATGTTTTTACCAGTTCCCAATAGTACGATTAGTATTGAACAGATGGAAAGGCCATCTTGAAATCGATTCGGTCACCATCCTTAATCGATACCAAAACATTTCAAAAATTTGATTTTCTGTTGCAATATAAGCCCCAGTTACTTCGAAACATCCACTGTTTTGAAAAACGAATTATTTGTATGCACATTTCAACAAAACTTTTTACTCCGGGACAGAACAGAAATGTAAAAGGTATGTGCTGTACTAAAATATCGATCCTAGTATCTTTATGTATGTAAATATAGATTTTAGATAACAAAACAGCCTATTTACCTTGTGGTTGATTTTGATATGGAAAGACATTTGATTTCAATTAATATATAGATCCTTCAAAAGACCGAGTTTTACGCGAAGCGAACAATTTCGAACACAATTGGAGTCCCAATTAATCGACAGTTTGTTTGATTGAGGTTTTATGCCTTACTTGGGGTAATTTCATCCTCATGATGGCGCGACAGTCCAATTGGTGAAGGAAACCACCCTGGACGACACTGACAATACAAAACACACCACAAGACATTCACAAGACCAAAAACAGGACACCACAACAATTCGGCTTCCTGATGCTACATATCTCATAGAACCCCAGGGGACAGGAAGCTCGCGTCAATAAGTCGACAGAATTGTAAAACAAGATTGAAGAATTCATTTAAAGGATAATAAGACAGTTCGTACATGAAGTCACCAGGAGGGAATTGAGCAAGGAGCGACAAAATTAACAGAAAGTGTTTCAAATAGAAGATCGGTGAATTTGATTAAAGATGGCGGAGATATTAAAGCGCGGCGAAGAATAAGTAGATTGCACTCTAAACGTCTTGCTCTAATTGGATAGTAAGTATGAAGCCGATTACAAATTTTCATTAAACTGCTGACTTTAACATAGACAAGTTTTAAGGAACATTCATTCTTTGATGGTAACACAAATCTATATGGATTACACATTCTGTGTTGTTATTATTGTATCCACGTAACGTTTGGATATCTGTGCTAACATCGTTTCCAGGCAAGAGTAGATTGATCTATAAACTCAACTTCATACACATGCATGATAGCTCAGTCCGTAGAATATTGGCCCAGCTTAAAGGGTCACGGGTTCTCATATTGGTGGAGGAATGCAAACTTTTCTTTCTGTACATTTATATATACATGCCAGAACCAGATTTTCGATATTACCCAAAAATAAACACATTTGTGGGTGATATCTCTAGACCAAAAGACGCTACTTTAGTGTCCCTATTTCGGCGCTTACCGTATAGAGGAAGATTTGTAGCCTTTACCTGTCTGAAAATTCGCGAACCTTCTGCCGTAAGCCTCCTTAACTCAGTCGGTAGATCGCTGAAAACTGCGGCACGTTTATTATCGGCTTTTATGTGGCCATTGTAGGCTTTTAATATGCATTTTAATGTTTTAAGCAGATTCAACATTTGTGTTTTTTAATTGACAAAGTTGATCTTTTTTTTTTTTTTTTTTTTTTTTTAAATATTTGAACAATATAAGTTTATATAACGCAAATTCATTAGTGTAGTAAAGTAAATTGGGGATTTCGATTTAATTCGAGTTTCACGCCGTTCTCATGGTTATTTCACTTTTATGGGGACTTTGCATTGCTTTTACATTGTTGAAAACCGAAAAAAAAAAACACCCCACGATCTGTGCAACCAACTTTATTTACTTGGGAAAATTTTAATTCACTTGAGAAGTTACCTATAGATGACAAGTTCATACAAAAGTTCAAGTGACGCCATTAAGGAATAATTGTTACACAGTATTCGCCTTTTTACATTATGCATATTGGTTTTCCAAATTGATTTAAGTTTGCATATATCGGTTTTACATAACAAGATAAAACGGATTTTCTACCTGAATAATTTAGATCCGGAAAGACCAACTGATTTGATTTGACATACAGATTCTTCAAAAGACAGAGACTTTAGCGAAACAAGCACTTCAGACAATCATCAAGGATTCAATTAAAATACAGATTTGTGAATAATAGATGGGGAATTTAAATAAAGTCTGGATATTAATGTGTGGCTGATTTAGATCGCGGAGTCTTCAATCAAGCTCCCCACGAGGGACAAAATAAGCAGAAAGAATTGCCAACTATAGATTTATAAAACTGATAAAAGACTAGCATGGAGGAATACTAGCATGGAGAAAGAAATTCAAAAAGAGTCTTTCGTCTGATTGGCAGTTGTTGAAAACACTTTCCTCTTATTGGATGTTGAAATGATGCTCATCGCAAGGCTATGTCATGGCCTTTCTGTAGATTTCTTATTATAATATTTACCTTGGATTTTCTCTATTGTTTGTACGTGTGAACAGATGGATGAGTTGGTCACTTAAGCTCAGCTAGACGAGGATTTGTGATAAGCATAGTGATAACACACATACACAATGCCTTACAATTTTGCAGGCAGTACGGGTTATTTGCAATCGGATCACGCGAGATCTCATATGTCCCGGAAGATAGATCTCTGAGGCCTCGTCGGGAGATTCTGAAATAGTCATGCACCTTGCCACCAAACTCGTACATTTTACCTAAGTAATAACAATTGTAAAAATCAGGGTACCACGCGAGATATCGTAATACATAGGATTGGTATTTATTTATAAAGAAAAGTCTCGAATAAGACACACAGTTTGGGATATATTTGGCAGTCAGGATTTCCTTACAATCAACTTCTAATTAAATCGTTGAACCCCAAAATCAGGCGGAAAGCAATTCCTGACGAGGCCTCAGAGATCTATCTTGCGTGATCAAATTGGGTTATTTGTGGGTCGTATCACCACTGTATCAATAGGCCAGACCCTGCCTTACATTATAAACCAGAATCACCCGTATAATAATGAGTTCAGATAGAATGGGAGAGTTAGTTATAAATATAAACGATACTGTCAGCGAAAGCCCAGTCATGGTTTAAATTATATAAACGTGATTTTATACACATATATATCTATTTTCAAAATAATATACGTCCTTGTTTCTGCTGAATGTATTTGCGTCAATGACAGAAATCCAATGTTTCTTTTGCAGGTTTTGACATCACGATCAGTCTGTACTATCATTAACAAATAGTTGAGATTTTTCTTAGAAAACTTTAGTCAACAGAGTCTCTCGTTTGACAGGCAATGTTTGCAGATATAGATTTCAGATAGTAGGATCATTTGTATGATCATTATGATCCAGAAAGACCAATTTACTTCATATGGCAGGTAGATCCTTCAAGAGGTAGTATTCCGCGAAACGATCAATTTGTAACACAATTATGGACAGAGCTGGAAGACTTGTAAGCAAACTATTTTTGAATTTAATATCAGGAGCTCTTTAGAAGCAATCAAGACCATCAGGTGAGCACAACGGGAGAGACTAAATCAGCAAAGAGATTTGAAATGAATTGTTGAATTTTATTCGGGACAAACTAAGGCTAAGAAATAAGCAGTTAGAAATCTATAGAGGCCTTTTGTCAACTTATCCAATAATTTAGTCCAAAATGCAAAATTACATCCAAAGTAACTAAAATAATAATAATGTTTGTTAAATCTATGCAGGTATCCCAGTCAATAAGCCCTGAAAATGAGGAAGGCCGGAGAGACGATCTCAGCTTATTTTCATAATGAAATTTGGTGTAGCACTGTAACAAGATGACTTAAATTTAAAGGTAGAATTTCGGCCAAAAATTGACTGAATCGAATTAAATCGGATTTTCTGTATTTTTCTAGTAAGCCTATGGCTCAAAGTAATCAGCTTTCAGAAAATATCAACCTCGAGAATGTGCGATATACCGTCGACACAGACGACGACGATAGCAATACTCCTTGGCCAAAGGCTGAGGAGTAATAAAAAAGGTCACTGGAGATCATTTTTGTTAGATGCAGAGTTCTGTATCGTTATCAGTCTACTACGTAATCCACATATAACGATACTGAAGATGTGAACAAAAATGTGTAAGTTTTGGCATTTCCTGGATTTTTAATTCTGTTTGGCATAACTGAACTCTCTAAGATATTTAAAGTACCCAAACTGCCCACCTTGTACATTAGTAACATCGGGTCTCTGGCTTGCGGGGCCAGTGCTCTAAGCGGCTGATATACAAGGGCCCATCTTCAACGACCGAATTTTTATCCAGATAAAGGCTTAGAATCTTTCTCTACGGTTAACACTGACACAAGGAAACTGAAGCAGCGTACAGATATATCTTTATCTGGATATTACTCATAAATGTTTCTATTGTTTGGGCAATTATATATATAAGAAATAGAACGCTTGCCATGCTAGCCAGCGACACGAGTTCGAATCGAGTTGTAGGCAAGAAGAATTGTCTTTCTCTTCATTTATAAAACAAACAAAAAACATATATATAAAGATTTAAAGTTGGGAGTCTCTAAGCATGTGTTTAAACAGAAGATTGTTGTTTCTAAATACAAACGTCTGAATGCAAAATTTGCTTGAAAAAGACTTAATAACATATATGTTTACATATTAATAAAATGTTTCTATGACAAATGTAAGCTATCAACAATTTTTCATCCTCTGTGTATCAGTGTTTCCCCACATGTTCGATCGTATGTAAGAATTGATTTTAGATAACGAAATAAAACGGATTTTCTACGTGAATGATTTAGATCCGGAAAGACCAATTGACTTCGTTTGAGAGATAGATCCTTCAAAGGAATTAGACATCCGTGAAACGAGCAATTCCGAACACCATTAACGATGAAATTAGCAGACAGAATTGTAAATAAAAGATTGGGAATTTAATCAGAGAAAATTAAATTAGAATTAATTTAGTCCATGGAGTTCTCAAACACTCGCACCGTGAGAGATAAATTTAGTGACAAGAAAT
Source organism: Katharina tunicata (assembly GCA_032466195.1). Taxonomy (NCBI): domain Eukaryota; kingdom Metazoa; phylum Mollusca; class Polyplacophora; order Chitonida; family Mopaliidae; genus Katharina; species Katharina tunicata. The sequence continues at coordinate 7,466 of JAVFBZ010174484.1, read as the reverse complement.
GCAAATAAACGACGGGTGATTTTGATTAAAGACTTTGGAGACTAGCGCGGCTAAGAATAAGTGGATCGAAATCTCAAGAGAGTCTCTCATCTGATTGGCTATTGTTGAAAACACTTAGCTCCGATTGGATATTCTAAAGGAAGTTCATCCTAAGAGCATGACATGTCAGCAGTACACGACACGCATAATGCAACTGATAGTCGGAAAGACTACATTCTGCAGACAATATGAATACCGCTCAATTCGAATAAAAGCACTTGGGGTGTCCTTGAGTTTGAGGTTAAATGAAACACAAAAGCTCTCAGAGTGTTACTAATTCGGTTAACGGAGACAGAAGTGTTCGGATTCATATCCTGAAAAGTCTAAGGAGTTTCACATGGCAAAAGATGGCACCGAATTGCCGTGTAACACTACTGCCAAACTGTATCTCTATAGATAGGACGACCAGTAGATATAGGAGACAATCGCACCACTTTCTAATCTGATTCTTATCACCAAAGAAGTATGAAAGTCTAAACGTTTTACTGCCTATCGATATCATTAGTAAGTTTGATTAGAGTTTAACGCCGAACTCAAGGGCATTTCACTTATATGTCGGAGCTGTATTCCAACAGTAGACAGCGACTCTAACGCAACCATAAAATGTGAAGTCCCTTTAATGTTATCGCTGATGGAAAGATAAAGTTTCTCCAGTGCTAAGTATGACAGCATGAATTTAATCTGGAAAAATACTGCCCTTAGTCAGACGGCCGCATAAGTAGGTTGATTTTGTTATTTATTTAATTGATTGGTATATAACGTCGTACTCAAGGGTATTTCACTTATATGATAATTTGCGTTGCAGGTGTATGGTGGAAAGACGGACAGAAACCTTGTAAAAACCAGCCCGCGGTTTTGGCAACCACCGTAAACTTCCCTTATACACCTAAGGTCGCAGGAAGATACGAACCAATATCAGGTAGAGTGAATCGGAGTCGGGAGTCCAGCACTGAACCAACTGAGCCTTTGTAAATAGGCAAGACATTACTAAAAAAAATATGAAAGCATCATTGGCAAACGAAAGAAGCTTAGACCATACCATGTGCGCAGTGGAACTGCTTGTCTTGCGTGTTTTATGCAGTATTTTAGCAAGGTTTTTAGGGCACCGAAACTGGTAAAGATTTTGGGGAATTTTTTTTTTATCAGATATGCCTTTAAATACATTTGTTCCCAGTATTACTCTAAAAACAGTATAAAAGATATTCTAAAGACATTTGTACGTCGTTGTTGTACTTGCCTAAGTCGAAAATGTAACTTCCATTGACCAATAGAGTGGGGCTATCCATTTAACATTTTGACCATTGTAATTTGGTATAGATAGGATTTGATTTGATTTGGTTTGATTGGGGTTTTACGCCGTACTTAAGGTAATTTCACTTATATCACGGCGTGCCAGCCCAATCGGTGAAGGAAACCACCTTAAACGACACTGGCAACATGCAATACAGGACAAAAGAGTTACATAACATTAACAAAACAACACCACAACAAATCGGCATCCTGTGCCCCTTAGCTCAGTGAGCACCAGGGCACAGAAGGCTCCCACCCAATCTCGATGAACCCGATCTTGTCTTCATAACAAATCTCCATTGGAGGTTTACCCCGGTTAGCTCCCACCCAACCACCCGCGGATGTGATTTGAAGGAGGGGCTCTACGCGCAACTAAAGTCAACTGAAACTTGTCTGAACTAGTGATAATTAACCTATCGTATAATAGATTCATGTGCGAATTTATCTCCCAAATAGAAACATTCAGGGATTTACTATACTGAAACTTAATCCAGGGTTTAATTTCTCGACGATAGATTTTGGACTTTCAGATAGTCCACTTTTACAGACGATAACGAGAAACATTAATTAAAAATGCATTTAATATTTTGATAACATCGGTCTTTGTAATTAAATTGGATTTGGTTTGTTTATTTGATTTGGGTGTCATATACTCAGGGATATTTCAGTCATATGACACCATGAAAGCCCAAGTGGTGCTGGAAAACACCCTGACCCGGAACTGGCAACACAGATGACACCAAGGTACACCTACAGGACGAAAAACATGACACCAAAAACAATTTGGCTTCATGATGCCCGGTTCTCAGTTCATAGAACCACTCGGGTTTGCAAACAATTCAGTTTATCAGTAGGTTCAAAGCTTATGGTATTGGCAGAAGAAATGGAAACATTTGCAATATGATACCAAGTTGATACAGAGTCGGAATGCTACCCCAAACTAGTCAGCACAGTGTAATCTCGTTTGAGGTTCCGATCAAAGACGATATTCAGAAACTCAGATTTCTTTTACCGAAATTTAAGGTCAGATTTGAATATCTGTTTAACGGAATGCTAAATATTATATTTTACAGTTTGATTTCCACTTAAATTAGTCGAAAACGATACTCGGCAGATCAATAAACGTTGTAAATTCTAAGTTAAGCTTATCCATTAAACGGTTTGTAGTGGTGGTTAGGTCTTCCTTAAGAAAACCGACCATTGACGAGCTTTGATTTAGACCGTAGACAAAGTGTGTAATAAAAACAGAAACAAAGGGTATGTGCCATTTGCATACTTTATAATGGAATCAAAGTTACATATAGAATTGGATTCTTCTTCTTTTTTTCTCTGTTTAATAAATAAGTTGGTAGTAAACTTTTGACGATTCATTCACCAGCGCACTTTTAGGGGAAACAATACTACGACAACAAGAATGGCTTGTCGTTAAATTAGCTCTGGTATTCTTCTCAATCTCAAGAAAGGTACGAGCCTATTTTAGAATGGGTTGATAGTTGTAGTTATACAAAAATTGGTACCAACGAAATACCAAACATTTGTTATTCGGTACTATTTTGATAATGGGTGAGACATGACGCTTATAACTAAATCTAGTTAAACCTAGTGATATCTTGTTTCCAGTTTCGGAAAAGGATTTCGTCCGAAAAAGGAACGTATCAGATTTCTTTGCCGAAATTGCACCCTGTGGATTAGCCTATCTTGCGAAGGCAGAGTTGGTATACCATCAAAGCATTGCCTACTATAATACAAACAGGTCGATACTACAGAATAATACTATCTTCTCGAGCAATATACTGGAGTACTAACTCAACTAGATTGATTGACGTAAAATAATACTCTGCAGATCAACAAAACTGTCTATTCTGAATTAAGGTATCAAATTAGATCAATATCGATATGATTTCCTCTACCAAAACTTCATCATTGAATAAGGTTTCGCTTGTGTTCCAGCAAAGCCCCGGCTAATACAAAACAAACTAGCCTATAACTTGTGAGTAGCTATGGTTTCTCCAGCCAGATGCATGTCTATACATTAATATATTTGGATTAGTGGAAAGGATACTCGACGTACCAGCAATCTAGTGTTTTATGAACAGAGATATCTTACGAGGTCAATATTGATTGTGACTGAGATTTCGAAAATGAAAACATACTATCTTCAATCTTTGATTTCAAAGTTCTTTGACGGTCTAACAGACGTTAAAAGAAACTGAAATATCTAATGAAAACAGACACTGAACGTTAACAGTCAATCCTACAGCTTGTATTCATATGCTTTTATTGGGTTCCATAGCCGCTAAAAGCAGCTAAAAAATATCTACTGAAAACAGAAATTAAAAATAAAGAGCGTTTCTCTAAATACCACTACCATAGCTGATCATGTCAAGTACAATTGAACAAGTCAATTGGTGTACGGATCTCACTCACTTTGTGCGCGCCTTTATTATAACACGTTGTTAAAAAAAGAGGAATAAAATTGACTATAAGAAACAGAATCGAATCGTTCACTTCACTAATCTATTGCAGATTGATGATTTCTTCTGCCAAACGCCAGAATGGCAATAAAACACAATAAAGATAGGTACATTGCATAGTATGGACGATAAAGATAGCTACATTGCGTAGCAGGAACGCTAAAGATAACTAAATTGAGTAGCAAGAACGCTAAAGATAGCTACATTGCGTAGCAGGAAAGCTAAATAGGATAAGAGTCTATCAAGAACGTTAGATATAGGCACACTGTCTATCAAGAAAGGTAAATATAGACACATTGTGTGGCAAAAACTTCACAGGTAGGCACATTGTCTAGCAAAACTCCTAAGGTAGGCATATTGTCTAACAAAACTCTAAAGGTAGGCACATTGTCTAGCAAAAACTCTAAAGGTAGGCTCGTTGTCTAGCAAAAACTCTAAAGTAGGCACATTGTCTAGCAAAACTCTAAAGCTAGGCACATTGTCTAGCAAGAATTCTTGTACTTCACTTTGGAGCATCGTTAGTTGGTTATACATTGGCTATGGAGACGGAATGATAGCTTTCTGGGAACTCTATCAACGGTTTAAATTACTCCTGCAATGATAGCCTGGATATACCGACAATTCACCTC
>JAVFBZ010174473.1:0-16039 GCA_032466195.1 Katharina tunicata | reverse complement strand
ATGTACAAAGCTTACGATAAAAGGATGCTGTATGAGTATGTGCAAAGCTTAAGATAAAAGGATACTGTATGAGTATGCACAAAGTTTACGATGAAAGGATACTGTATGAGTATGTGCAAAGCTTAAGATAAAAGATACTCTATGAGTATGTACAAAGCTTACGATGAAAGGATACTGTATGAGTATGCACAAAGCTTACGATGAAAGAATACTGTATGAGTATGTGCAAAGCTTAAGATAAAAGGATACCGTATGAGTATGTGCAAAGCTTAAGATAAAAGGATACTGTATGAGTATGCACAAAGCTTACGATGAAAGGATACTGTATGAGTATGTGCAAAGCTTAAGATAAAAGGATACTGTATGAGTATGCACAAAGCTTAAGATAAAAGGATACTGTATGAGTATGCACAAAGATTACGATGAAAGGATACTGTATGAGTATGTTCAAAGCTTAAGATAAAAGGATACTGTATGAGTATGTGCAAAGCTTAAGATACAAGGATACTGTATGAGTATGCACAAAGCTTACGATGAAAGGATACTATATGAGTATGTGCAAAGCTTAAGATAAAAGGATGCTGTATGAGTATGTACAAAGCTTACGATGAAAGGATACTGTATGAGTATGTGCAAAGCTTAAGATAAAAGGATGCTGTATGAGTATGTACAAAGCTTACGATAAAAGGATAATGTATGAGTATGTACAAAGCTTAAGATAAAAGGATACTGTATGAGTGTGCACAAAGCTTAAGATAAAAGGATACTGTATAAGTATGTGCTCATTCGCCTTCATTATTTGTAACGTGAGTACACAATGGGTGATTACAATTATAAAACCAGTCTTGGCATGCACGACCCTACATATATAGTGTACTTTGGAAAGATAGAAAGTTGCTTGTTTGTGTTAACGATAACTAGAGTGTAATTTATAGGACATAGTTTAAAGATTATACAAACGTATTGTTAAACTTTAGTCATATGAAGAATTAAACCACCAGCATTTCATGTGAACCATCTTATTCAGTACATCCTGGACGCTTGCTCGAGTAAACATATATATGCGACACCACATCGATACACATTCTTTTATGCTGATAATAAAATTTGAACCGGACTAATTGAAGCACAGTTGTTTCAAAGCATTAATATAACTTGGAAATGTTTACCAATTTAAACATGAGATCAACGGTATTGAAATAATTTAAATATCTACCGTGTTACATTTTTCTCCACCAGAGAATGTATGGTCTCTAGGAGTAATAACGGGTCCCTGGTTAATATTGTATATGCCAATTCCTGGCAGGGTTTCCAGTGTAAGCACAGATGAGATTGTATCGAACGCTATCGACAGCCCGTCAATCCCCTGGTTCCCTGGCTGCAGCATGGACTAATTAGAAGAGAGATAAGACACAGCCATCAGCCATCCGACGATACAACCAAACCTGCATACCCTTCAACATCCAGTCTCGGTAATAAATACAGCCCCAGTAAATACTGACAACACGGTCTTTTAGCCATCGTCCCCATAATTAACACCATATATAAGTATGTATTACAGACCTGATATTGTCCAGTTCAGTTCATCATATAAGCAAGTACCATTAAGCCGTAAACAGTGTAAGCACACGAGTTCCACGGCATTCATACATTACTTCACATATATTACAAAGAGTGACGTCAAATAATCGATAGTCAATCAATAGTAGTCTCCCCTTGTCTATCAGTTGGATACCATGCAGTGCCAGGCTGAAGCGATGTTTTTAATTCTCTATCCTCTATTATAGTAATTTTATAAGGCAAGGTTAATTAATTTGTAGAAATGAATACGATGTGCAATCTATGCAAGTGATGATTGAATATCTATGTCAAACATTGCTCCATTATTTTCAGGTATACTGGGTTTGTTAGCGCAAAATGGTTCGTGGGTGTGCTGACAATTCTTTGTATGGTAGGCCTATACATTTTGGCTGTTTCTTCAGACACACGTCGCTTATGATTTCTCAGGTGCTGCGTTTGCGTAACGCCGCATACTTCGCACAATAATCATGGTCAACATTTTACTAGGATTTAAAAGTGGATAGAATGTAAACTGTATTTTTAAACCACATGCGATAATCTGGTGTATCGAAAACTTGCTTTTCAACATCCATTTTCAACCAAATGTTCTCTCCTGCTTAACTCTTTCTTTAACACTGATTCTTCTTACGAGTCTTTATTTTTTAGGCCAATACATTATTCTCCCCTCGTGTTTAGGTTACAAACCAAAGAGCATGGTCAGCGATTATTTATTAGGTCCTATTGGTTTTCTTTGTCTTTTGTGTTGAAATCTTAACCCTTTCTCGCTTACGTCCCCTTTGCTAACTCACTTGAAAACGTAAATTCTAAACCTCTCCATCTTCGCTAGCCAATTCCGAGATACTCTACGTGGAAGAGTAGCTTGAGAATAAGACCCTTGGTTAGCGAAGACAAACCCTCTCCCACTTACGTCGCCTTTGCAAATTCACTTGAAAATGTAGACAGTAGAAAGGGGACAGCTAATAGCTAATCCTTATGTGTTTACAACTGCTGTTGCGTATTAGGACCTGCTCCTTTTTAGCTTTTTCATTTTTACCCCGTCTCGGAGACCTATTCGCACGGGGTCAAGACAATTATGTATTTAAAATAAACACGTTCTATCCGCAGATTGCCACATTGTGCAATCATGAAAATCAATTGAGTTTATTATTTCCTGGCGGGATCTTCCTCAAATGCCAGAGTCTGGCCAGAGCAAAACATACTTTTCTTGTTGCGCATTTACATAGTAGTCATTATTAGTGACATACCGGGTGACAAGCGATATAACGTTTGTTATACGCCGTACCGGCCCAATTAGCGAAGGAAACCACCGTAGACGACCCTCAGCTAAGAGACTGAGTGCACTAGGACACCGGTTGCTCCCGCTAACCACCAGTGTGAAATTTTACTAAGACAAACAAATCTTATTTGACTTTTGCTTGACTGTTTGTCGGGGATAAAATGCGTTTGACCATGTCGGAAAGACGTGCTTTGACAACACAACAGTAAAACTCCATGTCGAATTGATTTTTCCTTTTTATTTCTTACTTCATGAAACCTAAATATAAATAAGAATGGCAGTATGTACAAAAATAAATACATTAACATTAAATGAAATAAACAGGATTCAAAATTTTGACTTTTAAGCAAACGATTGGCGAACAGTTTTTTTTTTGTTAACACATTCACCAGTAACATTATGTAATGTTGCTAGATGTTAACACAGTTGTTCTATTAATGTAAAGCGTGGCATGTATAACACAAAAAACAGCCAATGTAAACCTTACCCATGGTGAAAATGCATCCAGTTATTGTGTATCGAGTTGAACGTCAAGAAAATATGATATAGGATACATTTTGCTGCAATTTCACTTGAATGAGAAAACCAATGTTTTTAGCACGAACAGCATTTTCTCAGATTTTCCCAGGATTACAGCACGTATAACATGAATGCATTATCGTAGTGGCATCACTGCAATAAAACACAGTAGGCGGTAAAGCATTATACCCAAAATGATTAATACATCTGTGTCTATATTGCTCCAAAAAAAAAAGTATTTGATGAACTGTAAAACTTGGCAGTAACAAAAATAAAATTTGAAGAAAAACAAACATATAATACAATCGCCTCACTCAAAGTCAGAAGAAAAAAATCATGTTGTTACTTGCAAAATAGTCGATGAATGCACAGCAGAACAGATATATTCCAACAACAATATATGAAGTAAATAGAACTTAATATTAGTGACCAACTTCAAAATGACTATGTACATTGGTTCCATTTAGGAATGGATTAAGGATGAACATTCACTCTGTTGATATAAGTGGGGTTCTTGAATAATTTGTATAAAGCCTTGTTTGGAACGTATAGCATACGAGATTCTGTTTTTATTTGCATGATATTTACAAGACTATCAAATTCCACAAAGTGGTACAAGTATAAAAATAGATCTAACTATGTGGCCGAGGTCAAACTACACTGATATCTATCAAAGCTGATGTGGATCTAGCACTGACTGGTGATTCCTCGAAGGTGACAGTTTCTGGAGATGGATGTTTGCTCGTCCCACAACATCCCACATTAGTGTCCTTTTGACAGCAGGGACAACATTTCCCTATCAATTCAACCAGTTTAACAATTAAACGGTCTAAAGGCTTAAGAGAGTGCATCCATTTGGGCAGGAATGTCCAAGTCTTCAACACCACTGGCAGAAACCGTGGGGCTTTCTTCTGTAATACATTGATGACCACCACAGCCGTGAAAAGCACAAAAATCGACCCACCCACCACAGCCAGGGGAATGGTGCCGGCCATAGATAACCCGAATACACCCAGTGGCAATACAAAGAACATGAGTAACATATATACAATAGCAAACCATCGATATTTGGCAGTAGTTCTACCTAATAACTTAGCTAGATTAATAGGTATTTTTCTCATGAACGGAACCGGATAAAAGAGAATGATTCCGCTAATATTGAAAAACAAATGACACAAAGCTATTTGTAGACTGGCCTCAAGTTTGTCCCCAGACGCAGCCAAGGCTGCTAACAGCCCTGTAGCTGTTGTACCAATGTTTGCCCCTAAGCAAAGAGGGTACATTCGCTCTATCTTAAGAACTCCCAGCCCCACCAATGGAGTGAGGGCGGACGTGAATATAGAACTTGACTGTACAAGAATAGTCAAACCGGCACCCACTAAAATAGCTACATAACCGGTCAGAAAGGCGAGATACCCAGGGAAATCAGCATTGACAAACTTACGAATAACTTTACAAATGTGACTCTTGAGCATGTTCTGTAATAACTTAACGATACCGACTAGACAGAGACAGAGTAAGATAACAGAGACCACGAGGAGAATCACCCCAGAGATCATGTCACTCAGCCCCAGGTGACTGAACAAGGTGTGACCTGCAATAAACAGAAAAAACTTAGTAAAATTATGTTGGTGGAAGAAAGACATGATTTAAAAGGAAATATGCAATGTACAGATTCATTGGCATGTTTTGTTATTCAAACAAAGTAAATTTGTATAACCATTTTCGTTATTTCATATTTCTATTCAGCCTAATACATTACTTACATTAGTTTTTTTCTTCAGCTGAACTTGCACAGGCAGTATCAGGACTTAAACTTACTTACTAATGGCTTTAAAATCAATGTTGTGTGGGCTTCATGTTAAACTTAAGGAAGACCAGCAAATAATAAAAGAAACCAAGGTATTGTTAGGGCTACGACTTTAGGCTATACTTACAAAGACATGCTGAGCATCTTATCAGTTAGGATTACAAGTTAAGATTTAACTAAACTTCCAAAAAAGTTAATATTATTAATGAGACATTTTTCATGACTTACATTTTTCAATGCCAATGTCACTTGTTATGTTAATTAGTCCTGTAGTATTCTGTAACATATACATCTCTTGTCCATTCAGAAGGGATGTCACGTTTGTCTCCACCGTCACATTCTTAACCTTAACAATCTCGTCAAACTTGCACCAGACCTGTCAGATGGAATTCATTACCATGTTAACTTCAACTCTTAACTCATTTTAGGAGGAACGATTTAAAGCTTACACAAAATCATTCAAACGGTTGTTTTAAGGCCTTTTTCAACAGATTTTGTCAGTTTGGCAATGAAATGAAGTTTGTATTAATATTATAAAATGATTTTGGGTTATTTTTTTCCTAAATCCACATTTAAATATGATATTAAAAACAAAGCAAAGACAAATGCACGTTTAGAGGACCAATTTATAAGTTATCCCGGGAAACATTTCAACACAAAATATGAAGCATGTGTGAATGTTAGGAAGCCAAAAACATATCACAAGAAACCACTCGGACTCCCCCAAGTCACTGGTTGGTTCCCATGAAACAGATGCTTTACATAAAGAAAACTGTAAACATTGACCAAACAGGAGAGGAACAACATTATTGACACCAGAGCCGTACGATGAAAAATGAGAGAAACAACCAGGCAAACACTTAAGGCAGCTGCCGCAGCTATATGACAAACGCGGACAAGCAACCATACACACTCACACAAGAGCTTTATGACGAACAATGAGAGAAACAAACGCTTGTATATTTGGTTGGGAGTTTTGTGCCATAGACAACACACAAGACATTTACAGGACACATTAGCAATTTGGTCTCCTGCTGTCCCTTACCTCAGAGACCACCAGGGCACAGGAGGCTCGTTCCACGCAACCGCATGAGGGGAGCAAATATGCACACACACAATTGTTTTTTTGTTTGATTGGAGTTTAAGCTGTACGTAAGGTTATTTCACTCATATGATGGTGTGCCAGCCGAATCAGTGTGGGAAACCCTAAACGACGAAGGCAACACAGAAAATACAATACATTTACCAACCACCTAAAATAAAAAATTTGAAGTTGAACAAAAATTACCTTTAAAATATTTTTGTCTGCATATTCCTTGTGCCCCTCAGCTATCTTACTGATCACTTTTTTGTCCAACTGAAAACAAATTTAAAGTCATATACAAGAGGCCATATAATAAAATATATTATTAATAGATTTAGAACAAGATTTTTTTTTCTTGCCATTTCTTTAAAAAAATATATTAAGTTTGCAGCCATGGGATATATTTAAAATGTTAAAAAGACAAATAATGACATTCACCTTGACTATGAGGCTGGTAATGGGTTTGGTGAGTTTATTGAGGAGATCAGGCTTAGCTCCCTTGGCTGAACTCAAGTTGAAACTGGCCACTATAGCACTGGTTAAACGGAACATGTAACCTGCAAGTATAAACATTTAAACATGTAATTTTGATGCTAAACAAAAGTGACCTAAGGGTACATGTATAAACTATCTGATTAATTTGTCATTTTGACTTAAAAATTGATAAGTGGAAGTTGAAAGCTTACTTTTATTTTTGTTTATAAGACTTATGCATAGATATCAATTTAAACTACCTGTTGTCTTCCGTCCATTTTTTTGCCAGTTGTACAATACAGTATACCTGATGTCAAAAAACAAATTAATAATTTGGAACAGCAATTACATTGTCAATGTAAAAGATACTTACCAGTCAGCACTTCTAGTGGTAATAGAATAAGAACAGTGAGCCAGTTGAACATGTCATGGACTGTGGCACCTCCAAACGCCCGACAAAACTGTTTCCTGTCCACAGACTGCCCCAAGGAGACAAAGGTATTGGTGACAGATGTCCCTATATTGGCTCCCATCACAATCGGAATGGCCGAACTCACATCAAGAACTGGAATAAAAGGAAAGTAAAAAAAATACTAAGATTAAAGACAGAAAAGAAAGATTATATAAATTAATCTACTTTCTTAAACACTTTCCAAAATTTGTCAAGTCACAAATCTAATATTTACAAATATTAGAAATTTACAAGAAAATCATAAATTTCTTCCAATAGCGTTTACTATGTGTTGTGGTTTTTAAAGTATGTACCCAGATTTCCCTTGGTAATGAAGCGTTTTTTTTTTTCCTTTTTTTTTTAAACAATTTTAGCCAGCCAGACCAGCCCGGAAGACTTCATTATAACTTTTGACATGACTGAGTACTTTGAGGTTAAAATTGTCCTAATTTCACTTTGTTTATACAAGGTAAATAAAAGCACTGTTTTGTTTGTGCAAGTGTTATCGAGAGGTTGCGTACGTGGCATGCTGTGACTTACTGCCAGAGGCCACCATTGTGACGACAATAGAGGTTGATGTGCTGGAGCTCTGAACCAGCACTGTGGCTAACACTCCGATCATCAACCCAGCGACAGGGTTCTTCATCAGTTCGTTGTCGGAAAGCGCGCTCCCTGAAACAAAATTTTGAAAAATACAAAATTTACTTACTGACAATACGTTAAAGTGACACATTCGTATATCAATTTATTATTTTTGATTGGTGTGTAATGTCATACTCTAGGGTATTAAACTTAAATACTGATCTGTGTTGCCAAAGTATGGAGGAACACAGAGAAGAAACCTCATTAAAAACCACTTTACTCCACTAAACAGTAATTGGATAACTTAATCTTTTATAGCTACGGTCGACAGGGGGATTCACACCTTAACTGGGTGCACTCAGTGAAGGGGAAACAGCAGTCAAACAAACTGAGCCACAACGAGGCCCCCATACTCAAACGTCTTTGTGCTACCAGTGAGAAATTGTAGATGACGTTGATGTTTTACGCAAGTTTTGTGAACAAAAATATTGCTTTTTTAAACTGCCAGTGAAAGTGGTCTCGGAAAAATATTCATTAACAATAAAGTAATCATGTTTGAAAAATCAAATGACTATACATGTCAATTTAGCACTTTGTCTTATCAGAATTTACCTCAAAATTTGTAAGCAATAAGCCAATGTACAGTTCACAGCAACCAATGTTATTTACCTGCTGTTTTTCCACCAAGAAGCCTGAAGGCTGAACTCAGCAAACCCAGGGAACAGATGAAGGAAAACAGGAGGAGCAACAAACCCAAAAACTGACAGATCCATTTCAGCACTCGTTTGATTCTTAACCAACATCCCAACTCTGTTAAAATAGGAGGAAAGAGAAAAAAAAAAAGGGGGAAAAAAGGATAAAACGGATTAATAAAGTGAAAAGTAAATAATATAAGACAAATTTATGAAAAATATATGAGAGATATATGAATTTAAGCAAAGCTTTTGAGAAATTTTAGTCTTATAAAAAAAAAAAACGAATAAAATATGTTCTGTTTCAGAAATTTTTTGATCACAAAAGGATTAAATAAATTACATGCATATTTAGTGTATTAAACTAATTTAGCCGGCACATTTGAAGAAAAACGAAACTTTCATAGCAACTTGAAGCTGCATGCTATTGATCACAAAATGAATCCAGATTAGGTCTAAGAGTTGGAAAAAATCCAAAAAATTGACCTTGTCAGTTTAGCAAGCCCTATAACACTTTTCATGCATTTGTACTTCAAACTTGCGGTGTGTACTAGTGAGCCTTCTTGATTTTCAGCTGTACTGAGGCCTGCCCTTAGAAAGGCATAGGGTTAAAACCTTTCATACATTTGAATACAGTTTATTTGGATTTATATATGTTGTGGGGATTTGAAAAATCAAGTAAAAAATGGACAGAAGCAATTTTACAGACATTATGCCTACATGGGCTGACATTAAAGAAAAATACACACTTGACATTTGTTGGAAGAACAAAATTCGCTAACTAAAACCGAATAAATTTATAAGCCATCAGCTACCCAGAAAACTCACAACACAGCCATTAATTTTAAATAATGAGAAAAATAAGAAGGCAAAAAAAAAAGCATTGTTAAATCTTGGCTTGCTAAACCGTATTGGACATGAAGACCTTTGTAAATCAACAGTTATTGGGAGGGAACAATTTTGCGCGCTTAACCTAACGGCTAGAGTTCCCGCGAGCATACACAACACATATATAATAGATCTGCCCGTATACCCACCAGACCATGTTGGCCCATCTGTCTCGTCGAAGGCAGAATCAGTGTCAGACCAGGGATCACTCTGATCGTCCGCTAGTTCATACTCTGGAGGTGGACTGTCCTCTCGGGCTAAACCCTCCTTATGCAGTAATACAACCACTGCCTCTGCGTGTTCTGCAGCATTTTGAGAGGCCTCCGCATAAATATCTTCGGGAACCTGCGTTTTTGGGAGGAGGAAAAATAGCGTGTTTCACCGCCACTAGGAGTTAACTTAACTAAATACCCCTGTCGAAAACCCCCATAAATTTCATCACTTACCTGCTTGATCACTTCACTGTACTCAGGTGGAGGTGTGTCCGGCAAGTAAAACTCGTTGGCAGACATAGGACTCGTGTAAAATTCTTTTGACTTGTAAATAGTCTGTTCGGCTTGAATGTCCGCCATCTAATGCCGGTTGAAACGTGGGTTCCTAATGATCCCACATGGATATTACATATTCATGAGGTATTCATGCGCGCATAATTTCACTCATGGTTAACCTTTTACCAGAATATGTGGAATAATATCCGCCATTTTTTCAACAAAAAAACATTTTCGTAGAATTGTTTATATTCTCCTAACAAAAACAAAAGTTGTAAAGCAAAACAACAATTGATTTGACCGATTTTTTCGTCATCTTATTATGTTGAGAATAGAAATGGGCTCGTCATTCTCCACCAATCATAATGTAGCATGCGTCTCTCACGCGTGTAGCATGGTAGAAATGAATGAGTATAGAACTACTTTTGTACCCTTTACTTATGCAAAGGTCACAACTATACTACACGTTTAGATCTGCCGATAAACATTCCTAGAAATAACGAAGCCTTTACGGTGTTATGACGAAATGTGTGAAGCAATTCCGTGTAAAATAGAACAAACGTAAACCGGTACTCATTCTTTGGAGTTATCATCCAGCAAAGTGCTGCTTAAGGAAGGAAAATGGCGATAATGATATGCTGAAAATAAACTATATATCGATTTTGTATTCCACAGCAGCTTTAACCAGAGACATTGGATATAGGCCCACACAACCTTTATTATAGCCGGCGGTATCTATAATGAAAATAATCAGTCTCTGTCATACGTTTTGTATTCAACGACACAATGTAGTGATAATTTAAGTGGTTTTCACTAAATTATTTTTAATAAATTTATTTTGCCCAAAACATAAAGGCGCCACAATCTGATAATTGGTGCTTATTTATTCCTGGCCTGATGACGTCAGTAAAGTTAAACCAGTCTGATCTGCTTCCAGGCAGTTTAGTGCCTTCACAACACGGATCTCTCTTCCCGCGATTAACTCTCAGGCGATACGGAAGCAGCTGTGCCTATATCACGGCTAAGTTTTGTCCAACTTGAAGAACGATTCATTTCTAACTTTATTGCCTCTATTGGGGAACCACAACGTTTAAGTTTTACATAATCTTTTCGGGTGAAATTTTAACGTTTTTATTTTGTTGACATATATATAGGGCCTCTATATGGCTTATATATGCAATCTAGCTGGTTTTTAGACTAGGCCCAGGCATTGTCAATGTTCTTTCTCTACATTTTTTTTTTACTATATATATCTATCCAGAAATTTGTCTCTGAGAATTTATCTGGAACTTGATGATGATTTATCGGTTTTAATTATAGTCGATATCCCTGTGCCAGTGAAATTACTCTTTACAAATATATATATATATATAGGCCTATTTCTTTCTTTCTTTCCCAAATTGATCTTGTTACAGGTCCGAGGTCGAGCCTATTCCGGGTACAGTGAAGGGGGCGTTAAAAATCTGACGTTAATGATATATCAGTGCGATGAATGAAGTGATGGTAGGCTATATTAAAAGATAATGTAAGGGTGCATGCATCTGGAGGGAAGCGAAAGGCAATTTTAGAAATTTGGAAAGTAATGAAATCTAATTTATTGTTCAATAATTCGTTAAAGTCACATACACACCAAAAATTTTGATTTTTCAACTAATTCCGTTTGTCTTGATTTTTACAAGATTTGATATTTGTTCAAAAATTAAAACAGTCACGTTAAAATAAAAATTATTAATTCGGTACAAAGCTTGTACGGACCAGAAAAAATCTATCAGTTATTCGAATTTAACGGAAATTAAGAGGGCTGACCATATTTGATCACAATGACTTTGATCCAGCCGCGGTGAATGGACTTGTTTGTAACGAGCCAACCTGTCATATGATCATAAGATCGTTTGTGTTATCCGTGCATATCTCCTGATTTGTAAAAAATGACGAAATGAGGATGGGCAGCCAGTGGAATCGTTGGCTTGCAATGCACGAACGACAACTCTTGAGTCTTTTCGGAGATTTAATGACTTGTTTATAGATGTTACAACAAACAACTGAAAATTTCCAAAGTTAAAAATTAATCAATCTGTAGAAAGGACTTATAGTTATGTGTTAGGATGAGGGTAAGTTAAAAATTAATCTTTCTGTAAAAAGGACTTAGGGTTAGGTGTTAGGGTATAGGGTTAGGTTTAGGGTTAGCATTTAACAACCTGTGCTTTCAATTGTAACATATGGCCGGACAGCTTCGGCTGTTTCCGGACGATTTTCCGTACCTGCATCAATTATTTTCCAAATAAGGAGATATGCACGGATAACACAAACGCACCTCTGATTTTGAACCTTATATAAGGGTGTGGCTAACACAGTTGACTCTGAGTGACGTCGGTACATGCATCAAAGTGTCTCTGAGATGTGACAGCAGATTGACACATTTCCAATTAAAATTTTTGGCAGAATTTTCAGGGTTTTTTTGTAGCTTTTAAACTATATTTTCCTTCAAATCTGGATGTAGAACTAACGGAATGCCTCTTACTTTTACTTTTTGATGAAAATGTATATAATTCATGTGATTCTGCATGTGAAAACCCAAAATAGAGAATTTTGGGGTGCGTATATTAACACATGCATTTAAATAATGTCTTTGCTTATAGGAAACCTTACATCAGAGTTACCTGAGAAATATAAGTTAAAATCATAAACAGGGATATGCAATCATTCCGAAAGTACATGGCTATATACATTTTTCTCGCCTTGTTCTAATTGGCTTCACCTAGCTTGTCAAAAGGTGCCCATCGCTATTCCAATTCTTATCAAATGTGTCATGGCAGACACCTGTACAAGCCTCAAGCATTTAATTGAGATGATGGCATTGCCGAAAAATGTATACACACATTGGTTAGTTCGACTTTAACACCCAACATCAGATTTTTATTAAATAATTTAGCTAATAAGAATTATGAATGACGCAGCATTATATACGATTTGTACCTGAAATAGGTTCTTGTGTCCTCGATCAGACTTTGGGGTGCGCCTTTTTGCTGAAGTGAGCACTTAACACCTTCATTCATAGACAACTCAGGTCAAGAACATTTTGCTTAACTTTTGAAATGCGTATACACACTATAAAATGGTCTTTAATATAGATGTAGAAATAATAACTAAATTTGAACAAAGGACGGTTTATTATTAATCAGTAAATGTCTTACCCGAACGTAGTCAGCACTCATTATAGACAGTCTTCTCAAAGCAGCCAGGGGGACGGGACTGACGCCATGGCCTTCCATGACAGAGCAATCGTTGAGACTATCTGATTATAACCCTGGGGAGAAAGCTCAAATCTGAAGAATACTTATCAGTGACTGTTTGGAACTTTCAATTTCCAAAGAACTGAATCGGCGAAAAATCTTCGTCGATATTCATCCACAGTACAGCTGCATTTTTTCCCGACTAACAATCTTAGCTATGAACTGTATATGACTTTTGTTCCTACCACTTTGTCCACTCTTTGTTGCAGATCTATCATATTCAACCCTATATATATATATCAATGCATGTAACGAGTAGCCATCTATACGATTTATTGCCCGGGAGAAGATACTATGCCAACATGAAACCGGAAGAGTTATCGAGGGCAGATTGTACCGTAATTGATACAAATGTTTCTTGAAGTATATATAGGTATAGTCAAACATACCAGACTGACGTCCTTATTGTTTCTGCTTGAAACATCGGACAGTCTTAGATATTTACTAAGATAGTGGCCGGCGGGGATCGCTCAAAAATAGAACTGCATATCCTTGAATTACGTAAATGGCAGATTCCGAAAATCAGATGTCCTTACTGCTGGAAAAGTTCCAACGGGGCTAAAGAAATAACCATCTTGTCTACGTTTATAGATAGATATTCACCTACTGACATAGTATAGCTCCGAGAATTGGTGCAGGGGGAAATGATCGGTCTATCGGATCCATCTCAGCCACTGTTTATACATTTGACCTGTTCCCTTATACAATATATTTCTGACGTCTGAGAACGAGGCTCCAGGAGAAGGGTAATTTATGGAATTGTGCTCTGGTAATTGGTCAAATGAAACAGTTTGTTAAAAGATATAATGGCAGAGTTAGGGGTTCAGTCCTGAAAATAAATCACCACAATATACCTTGAACTTAAAAATGGTACCTCCTTTTTTTTTTCTTTGCTTACAGCGATGACATACAGAAGAGTTTAGATGCGTTTTGTAGCCCATGTTGTGCTCTTTACAATACGGCAAATTTAAAGTTTCTACGGTGAATAGTTTTAGAGAGATTCAATTTTGAAATGTATAATCTATCAAAAGCTGAAAAGGCATTTAAAGTTTGTCTACTGTCTACATTGGAATGCATGGTTAACGGAAAATCTATAGATATATTGAGTATCATATAAGGTAGAATATACATTGACCTGACTGATTTTATTAAGTTTATAATCATTATGATCAGAGGGGGTCTTTATACTAGTGCCTTAATCCTATTAATCATTTAACACCTTGTCAACAGTTCACAACCAATGACTTGAACAAGCTCATGGAAGACTAAATAATTCATTATTTGTAACGAGAATTTCAAATTCTTTTTTTTACTAGCATAAGGTTTTAATACCTTTTCTTGGCCAATATTACTTTGGATGAGAGGGGTCCAGCCTCAGATGTACTTTGGACGAGAGGGGTCCAGCCTCAGATGTACTTTGGATGAGAGGGGTCCAGTCTCAGATGTGACAGTTGACAGAGTGTTTAGATATTTGGTCTACTTTCCGTAATCTTCCATAACCATATAGGCCTCAAGATTCTGTACATTTATCTAGGTCACATTTTATCTCATCATTAAGTGAAGATGGGGAGGGGTGGGGGTCACATGTATAATACGGTTTGTGTTTAGACTATAAACTAAATTATAAAGCTTATTTAAATAGTCTATTGAGTCTTATTATGGGATCAACATAACCAACACACAAAGTCAATGTTTTACATGCAACAGGGCGGACTGATATCCCATGATAAATAACATATGTGGCCTATACTGCATGGTATTATAAGTATATGTTAACTCTGCTTTTTCAATACAATTGTTGGAAAGTATTTTTTTTTAATTTATTACAGTTGTATTGGCCTTCTCTTGTCATAATGTTTGTTCTTGAGGTTTTAGCAATGAAACCGGATACCATATAATTAAATAAAACACAAAATGTTACCCCCTTGTAACTTCGTACGTCTTTAATAGTACATTCACTGTAAACCTTGTTACTAAGTGTAGCTTCTTATAATGACATATTGAGACACCGATATCACTCGTACTTTGAGCAGATCTAATCTTTTTGTGCTTATTTATGACGTCTTCAATGGCTGGTGATATGTGACATTCTATACCGCGCTACACGGGTGACGTCATACGGTATAAATACGTTACTGCATAGTTTGTATTTGGGTACTCTAACATGTGAGTATGCGAGAAACTGTTCCTAACCGCTCTGAGGTAAAAATGGCACACGGTTTAAACAGATGTATGCTGCTCCAAGAAAGCGAGTGCTCTAAGAGAGCAGGTGCGCCTATATATATATACAACTAACGGGCAGCCTGAATGTAATCTTTGCCCTGTGTATGTTCCTCGAGTTGTGTAATGGGTGGTTGCTGCCCCTTTTTTGTCCAGTATAGGGCCAAACAAACCCGTTTGACTGACACGACGTCCTCTGGAATTACCTTAAAGAGAGCTTACAAGTAGGCATCAATAAACGGCCAAGGGATCAGGCAAATAAAACTATATTTGTTGTTTTTTCTCTTTTAAACGTTTACTGTTGACGATTTGATGCTTCACTATAAAGGTCCGGGTTGGATCCCTGCAAGGATCTAAGCCTGCATTTTTTTCTGAACTAGAATCTGTTCTGTCTCAGAGAGTGTTATCCCAAAACTAAAATGATATTAATGGTCACTCTGTATACGACACAAACATGTATGTTTCAAGAGACAAACAGTATTGCATAATATATTTGTATAACGAGTAATCACTGGCACAGGGTAGCGACTAATTAAAGCCGATAAATAATCCCATGTTCTAGATAAATTCTCAGAGACAAGTTTCTAAATTAACCTGAATCTCGAGTTGTTCTGGATAACCTATAAGCGCATCTCGAAAAAAAGCAATACATATAACATGTATATTGTGAAGATAAATATG
>JAVFBZ010174451.1:0-16043 GCA_032466195.1 Katharina tunicata | reverse complement strand
TTTTGAAGCCTGCATAGTTTGAGTCTATTGTAACTACCATTACGTCCAGCAGGGAGGGTGTTGTGTGCGTCATTACACTTAAGTCAAACGTAAGCTATGTTTGCTTCCTATGAGGGGCACTGTTAAATGACTTAGAGGGGCAACAACTCAATTATTGAGAGCAAATATTATCTTCAAACCTTATTTCTCGGCGATAAGTGTAATATGGAATTTTTTCTTGCAGAAATCATTATTTTATCCAAAGAAGAAAAAGAGAAATTGAGAAGAAAGCAGCTGAAGTCAATAAAGAAGAAATACGGATTAGAGGTAAAACATGTATGGTTAGATTAAAGGTAAAACATGTATAGCTGCACTGTTTGACCAGGAACTCCACAAACGCATCCTATCTCTATTTGCGACGTGCACCATCATTGAAGCCACCTTGAAATTGGTCTTGACTGAAATTGGACTTGGATGTGCAATAGTTCAAATAAAATTCAAGTTTCTTATTGAAATTAACACAGCCTGAGCATGTTATGACTAGTTTCACATCCACCAATAGAACAGCGATAAGTCTCAATTCCTAGTCCAAAAATCTGGCATAGTAGAATATTTCGATTTTTAACATGTACATAATCAAGATAAGGACTCACTTTTTATAGATGTCCACTCCTTCATCAATCGTGGTAGGTTGGGCCTACATGGTGCTCTCTCAGCTAAAGAAGCTGATTTGTTGTGGTGTCCTGTTTTTGTCCTGTAAATGTATTGTGTTGCCCTCTGTGTTGCCAGCGTTGTTTATGGTGGTTTCCTCCATTGGTTGCGCTGGCACGACTTCATATGAGTGAAATAATATAGGACTACATGTACAGCGCATGACCCCAACCAAACAATCATAAAACCAATATACTGATAAAGACACTAATAAGCCCTTGTAATTTAACATCATAAATTTGTGCTCCAATATTGATTAAAAAACTTGGAAGTAGTCTTGCATAAACTACTCAAATGTATATTCAAGAAGATTATCAATCCAAATTGTATCTTTTTATAAATTATGAGCAATGTCTTTATCAATTAATTTTAAATTTATGTTTTATTTCAGAATATGAATTACTCAGAAACTGACCTTGTTCCCCAAAATCCCACATACGCCGACAAGTCTGAGGAAAGACGTCAAACTGTTGGCAGTGATAACCCTTACCAGAAAACAGAGGCACCCGCATCAGTTCATAGGTAACGCTAGCTAGAAATATTACTTGATTGATGTTTAATGCCTTGCTCAAGTGTAGTTTGCTTATTTTGTCATAGCATAGCTGGTGATTGGAGGAAAACCAGGAGGAAAAACAACCCTTGGTTGTCATGGCGATTTACGAGTTCACTATTAAATAATTAAACCTATATGACTGACAGACAATATCTAAGGGAACAGCCGGCATATGCTTTACCCACTCAGCCACATCCAGGGTCTACAATTATTTAACAGAAATGTTTGATTTAAACAAAATAAACTTATTTTTAGGTATACTCCAATAATAACAATAATTTTTTTTTATTGGATGGTGGCTGTTACATCTAGTTGTTTCCCCCTCTATATAAGGTGACATATCGGTCTAGTTGGCAGCAGACTGTTCCCAAGGGTTCTGATCTTAAGTGAGTGAAATCACCTTAAATGTAAATCCCTCAAACACCAGTAAATTTTAATTCACCAAGCTTTATGGCAACATGATAATGAACAATAATGCTTTCAAAATAGGTACAGCTTTGAAAAACTGTCCCCACAACATTTGATCTTCAAAAATTTGAGCGGGTGGTTAGGTGGGAGCCCCCTGTGTGACCTCGTGCTCTCTGAGCTAAGGGGCATCAGGAAGCCAAATTCATTGTGGTTTCCTGTTTTTGTCCTGTAAATGTATAGTGGCATCATCTATGTTGCATCGCTTAGTATGGTTTCCTTGACCCACTGAGTTGGCACGCCGTCATACAAGTGAAATAACCTTAAGTACGATGTAAAACCCCTTTCAATCATTCCAATATTCACAAATGTTTACAACCCTGAGCCTTCAAAAGAATCAACTAATAAATATATGACTTGTGTTTTCAGACAGATATCTACATCTAATAAAGGTCACCAGTTACTCCAGAAAATGGGGTGGACAGAGGGCGGAGGTCTTGGCAAAAACAATCACGGAATTCAGGAACCGGTGAGTCAATAACCTCTTCACATAGTGTGGTGACTTGTTGTCTCCATTTTACGAAAGTAGTCCCCAATTTTCGAGTTTCCTGTGCCCTGGTACTCTCTGAGCTAAGGGGCATCACAAAGTCACTTATAGTTTTCCATTTTTTTTCCGTTTTACATTCTTTCCGAAGATTCCTCACGAAAACGTCACTACACTCGTACATTTTATTTCCCTCCAAAAACCACGCAATTCTTCGAAAAATAATACTAAGTTGGAAAAACTAATCTTATCCCAAAAGGACTTATGTCTATAATTTCTAAAGGTGTCTTTGTAAAACTGATATTCAAATAATCAGTTTGGTTAAAGTTTAAAAATGCACTGTTGCTATTAAAGTGAAGTATGTATTGACCATGAACATTTTTCTCAAAAGCACATTTGTCACACTTTTTGCTGTTGGAATACAAAACCACCATATAATCAGTATACCCATATTAAAGCAGGGCATTAAACAAAAAGTAAAACCATTTTAAATTCCGAATTTTAGTGCATGTGTTGATTTAAAAATTTTGTTTGTGTACTATATGACATAAACGATACCTGTGATATTAAAATGCTGTTATTTACTTTAGGTGAAAGTGTCATTTCGATTGAACAAGAGTGCTGGACTGGGGTCTGTGTTGGAACAGAAAACTGATATGGAAAACGCAAACCAGAGTAAACACTCTGAGGTTTGGTTGAAAACTAAACAAAGGTTCCAGGCTGTAGAGAATTTGTCACCGCATACGAGAAGCGAAAAGACAAGACCGGCCCAAACACAATGGGTGACGGGAGAAACAATACAGTTCGGGGAAAGCTCAGATCAGCTGACAGCAGGCAGCACAGATCAGCTTCCGACCGACAGCTCAAATCAACATATACCAGCCGGCTCAAATCAACAAGCAACCCAAATCTGCTTGCAGCCAAAAACTGAAAATAGCCAACAGCAATGAGCTATTTAGCAGACTGTACAAATCAGGTTTTGGTATCCATCTCAAATAGGCAAATAACAGACAGGCCAAATAGGGCAATAGTTGACAGGCCAAAATATAAAACCAATTGGAAATAAGCCACCGATAGCCAAATTATGACAGTAGGTGCTTAGCAAAATCACTTTACAGCTAAAATCAACGAACAGCAAAATCCAAGTTTGCTTTTAAATCCAATGGTGTTTGTTTAATTGTCAATACATGTCACAACGGAATGCTTTGTATCTAACAAGTTCCAACACTTAACATTTATTGGTGCTGTTTGTTTGTAGATTCTCTCTGTGAAAATAAGCTACTCAGCGGGTTTGTTGTCTGGCCAAAGAGCCAGTGTATATTCTCAATCATCAATCACAGAATCGATAAATTAATGCTAATAAGATAGAAATGTGAAAGGGCAAAAACAATTGAATACCGGTACACGAACTGTTGATCATTCATGAAATTTCCATGTGCATTTTAAATGAACATTAGTATTCAATCATGATAGAGTAGAGTAAGACTTTATGCATGACAACTTTTGGGGTTTTGCCGATGCAACATTTTAATCTAGATACTAAGATCATTTTCAAGCAATATCTTAACGTTAGAAGGAAACGTTGAGCTGGAAATAAAACATGAATTGAAATTAAAAGGTCACAGATTATTTGGCAAAGGGGTTCAAGTTTGCTTGAAATATTTGAGAGAAAAAATTATTTATTTTGCCTGTAAGTAAATATTTGTTAATATTGATATGTTTTCATATTTGTTATTTCTGATATGAAATAAAATGTATGTACATAAACATAAATATTGTAATATTTTTTACTGTCTGTGGGTATGGTTTGTAAATTTCAATATTTATATATAGTTGATTGGTGTTTGAAGTCGTACTCAAGAGTATTTCTCTTTCATGACAACTTTGTGTTCTCGTATGGTGAAATACTCAATCAGGAAACCAGATAGTGCTGGCTTTGTTATTTCGTCTGGTGTCTGGGAGCATTGCCAGTGAGGCCAATGCAGGTTGTCTCATAGTATGGCTGGCATGTTGACATGTAAGTAAAATAATGTACCAGTTATTTTATATGAAAGAAACTTATGCCACAGTTGGTCAGTCTAACCCGTTCAATCTCAGGAGCTAATTGATAAGTAAATAAATGATATTCATTTAATTAGCTATAATTGGATTCCCCAAATTGCTTGTGGTTTAATTTCATGCTACCTATAGGACCAATCACACTTGAAAGGGTCAAAATGGTTGCAGAAATGGGGTAAGTATGGCATAAAACCAACTCCAAGAAACAATCAAACAGTGCATCAGCCTACCAAACACCCATAAATGTACTACACAGGGTTGTGATTGTGGTTGTGAGCCCTCTATTATCAGAAGTCCTGAGGCTTGTTCAGTAGAGCCAGCGGCTACGCTGGCACTAACAAATCTATTGTGGTTGTGAGCCCTCTATTATCAGAAGTCCTGAGGCTTGTTCAGTAGAGCGGCTACGCTGGCTCTAACAAATCTATTGAATGAAAAGCAACAAAATGGCGACCCCTTTGACAAAAGTTATTAGTGACGCCATATGCTACATGTAGCTTGGTGAACCATGGCGGATGAGTGCAAAGGAGCGCTTCTAATCACTCGGGCAAGCAGTGTCGTTCAGAGCGACAGCAACTGCAAGGCTATTGAACAGGCCTCAGCTTCATATCCAATTTGGAGTTCTGTTTTAATAAAAACCAAATATTAATTAAGGATAACATAGAATAGGAAAACCCAAGAAACAAACCTGGAATTTAACTTTTCTGGTGGTTGACAAAAAGACAGGGCGATTTTCACAATAGTGCAAATCAGAAACACGTACCGGTAATTAATTACTGCAAACAAGAAGGGTTAAAAAGTAATTTTGGTTAGATAGATGCCGAGAAAGTGTAAGATTGCCCGCTGATCACCCGCCAATTAACAGGTATGGTTTGAGACTGCCTGTCCCCACATTACCAAGGAAGGGCTACAGATCTCTGTGCTAAATGTTCCCTTATAAAGGTGTGCTTATAATATCATAGGGCTTCCACAAAATACTTTTTTCTACCAGAGCACATATAGAGAATAGAAAACTCCACAAACTGGTAAAGGCTTCGACTTAATGGCATCTACATGGAGGATGTCAAAAATCCATTCTTATAAACAAAAAACACTCAAACGCAATTTAATTTTAGTACACTTTATTGCAAAGAAGCTGTCTTCAGACTTCATTTATAGACACAAAATCAACAGACAACAATCTATTTTCTTTAAACAAACTTGTTCAAATTCATTAATGTAAAGAGACATTCTGGGACAAGTACTCGATGCTTTTTTAAAGGACAGCTACTTTTTCATTAGAGTTTTGGGTCTCTATCTAAAGTGGAGGTAGGCAATTTTTTCAATAAAGCATACACCGTGGGTGGTTGTGCAACAGGGCATCAGGAAGGAAATATGTTATGGTGTCCAGTTTATCAATCTATAAATATCCTGTGTTTTGTTGCTAGTGTCGTTTAGGGTGGTCTATTTCACGTAAATGGAAGGGCCACCGACATAAGTGAAATAACATTAAGTATGCCATAAAACCCTAATCAAATAACAAATAAATAGATAATGTTTACACAGTGATCTGTCTTTTCTAGTACTAACACAGATTTGTACCAGTATGTCTGACAGTGTACATTTTTGGACTTTTCTATATTAAAATAAAAGGATCTTCTATATGTATCAAAGGAGGCGGAATAGCCATTATAATTTTGAAAAGTTATCTTTTTAGGCAGATATGACAAAAACTGATTGATCTGCAGCATTATCAGAAAATGTTGACCAAATTTTAAACAAAATAAACTTTCACATTAAGAGCGGTTCTTCAAAAAGTTTCCAACTTTAATAAGCCCTGTCTGAATCCATAGCTGGGGCACTAATGCCTTATGAAGATATGAACTGGGATATTAGGATGCATTTTGTAACCGTAAGTATTACATAGCTTTTTTCCTCGAGACTTAACAGAAGCCATCTTAACCCTACAGTTTTTTGCACTACTTTCACGCTAGCCATGGGATATGAGTCACAAAATGCATGCACTCTTCGAACACAGCTGCAGTCACCATTTTGTTTGTCATGTGATCATCTACAAACTATTTGTTCATCTTATTAGAGCCCAAAACTATGCTGTATCCTTATTTCATGACACAATTCTTTTTAAAAACACCAGTTCCTAAATACCAGTTATACTTTCGTGAAACTTCAGCTGTGATTTGCCTGACGAGGATCGCAACATTTAAGGCAATTACCTAATATCACTACATAAAATAGTTCTTTGTTATGACCAAGTTGGTTATACATATATACCAAGTCAAATACCTTCAATGGTTTTAATCAAATCATCATGATGGTATGATAAAATCCACTTTGATCGGTCTGATATCAGTTGCCATGACAGCCAGCCTCCGTCATGTTTGGCTATTACTATACCATATGTCAAATTGTTCCTCTGCTTTCTGTTTCACATGTTTACACGATTCCAATAAAACTGAAACAAACATTAAAATTGATGTCAAACACACAGACCACATATATGTTAACTATAACCATTATGGGGTTCACCAG
This sequence comes from Katharina tunicata, assembly GCA_032466195.1. NCBI lineage: Eukaryota > Metazoa > Mollusca > Polyplacophora > Chitonida > Mopaliidae > Katharina > Katharina tunicata. The sequence goes on along the minus strand of JAVFBZ010174451.1, from coordinate 9,267 downwards.
TGGTGAGAAAGGGAGATAAGTCTGTTATCCATATACAGGCTGCTGGCCAACCATTCATCTAGAATCACATATCAACATTGTGCCAAAGATTCTCAGACTGAAACTTTCAGGTACCCTACGTAGAATTGATGAAACAAGGGGTGGAAAGGGCACAAAGAGCAACACCAAAATACAGAACAGGATTTTCTTTTATAAAGCTTTAACATGCACGTTTTAAAAAAAGTTAGGTGTATAATGTACGATAACATGGATACGAGATTTAATAACCAAAAACAAGAATTTCACTGGGGTTTTTTTTAGTAACAAAGTATCAGTAATGTTAAACTGAGTGAAATCTGTGTTACACAGTGTTTAGATAAATCAGGTGTTGTTATATTTCAAGAATTTTCAAGAATGTACTCTGATATCAATATTGCTTAATATTTGTTCACACTACAAAATTATTGCTATTACCCTAAATGCTGGACAAAGTCGACCCCCTTTACAACCTATAAAACTACATTTTATGCACAGGTAAGAAGTGTACACAATCAATTTTGATTTTTTTTTTGTACTGTTCAGACTTCAAATTACCAGACAATGTAAGTTTTAGTTCCAAATTCACACTTTAACATTCAATAAATTACCTAAAGTTTGTGCCCTTAGAGGTCAAATTTGTTGAGGATTTAAGGTATATCAAATAAAACTTCTTGATATGAAACCTTTTGTGTACTTCAATCAAAAGACAAACTGAATGTATAAATAAAGCAGATGAAATAGTTTTAATGAAGTTATCTTAACAATTTTCTCAATATGCTTGCAGTAAACTTACTGTGTAGCTGTTCTTCAGAATCGTCTTCATTTAACTCCTTTAATTTTTTTGAATTGGTTTCCCAGAATCCATCAGGAAACCATCCACCAGATGTACCCTTCAAATCCACTTGTGTTGAGGGCTGTGATTCTGTGACTTGAATAAACATACCAAAGCAGCTGGTTTACAAATAAATTAAGGGACAGTTTTGTGTTTTTCAAAAATGATTATGGTTTCAATCATTAAAAACAAGAATGAAAGAGGCCAACCTGAAACCAATTGGAAGAGTTGTACAGGGGAACAAAATATCCAATCTACTAATATAAATTTAGTTACTAATGAAAGATTCTCATACACAGTTCTGGAGTGGTTTGTTTGTTTGATCGGGTTTTCGTGCTGTACTGAAGGTTATATCACTCATACAACGGTTTGCCACTGCACTGAGAGAAAGAAACCACCCGTAACAGCCCTGGCAACAGACAAAGACACTATAGGACATGACACCACAACAATTCCGCTTCCTGATGCTCCTTATCTTACAGAGCACCAGGGCACAGCAAGCTTCCACCAACCACTTGCGCTCTGGAGGGGACATTTATATCAATTAGCAGGACATTTAGGTTAAAAATAACCATTTGTCCCGAAAAATTACTAGGAATTTCTCAATATCGAATCACATTCACACAAATGGAATATATTCAGAATTGTTTTGAAAAATATTTGGACCAGTTCCACACCTGTGACTAGTTCTAATAGAAACTTAGATTAAACAGTCACGGTATTATTTAAAAATCACATGACACAAGGGGTTGATTTCTCACCTTTTATCGTCTGATCTATCTGGTCACACAACCTAAACACGTCACTTCCTCGACCCCGCAATCTCTCGCCTGAAAACAAACAGAATCATTAACAGTGTTTTGCTTGTTAGGACAACACTCTCTAAGACTGAACAGATTCCAGTTCAGAAAATCTTGTAGGCTGAGATCCTTGAGGGAATCAAACCCACGACCCTCAGAGTCAGGCACCGGGTCAGTAAATGCCGATCACCTAGACCACTCAGCTATCCTGCCTTCTACAGCATTTACTGCTGGCAATTCAGCGCCCACCCTGAGGGCCGTAAGTTCAACTCCCACAAGGTTCTCAGCCAGCAAAATTTTCTGAACTTGATTCTGTTCAGACGAAGAGAGTGTTATCCCAAAAAATAAATAAATACTGATTAGGGTCAAATTTTGAAAACACAAAAAATATTGAAAACCAAATCATTATTTTGACAAATCTGAGAATACAATGTAAAAGGACATAAAACAGCATGTATTTTTCTAAGATTTTCATAAAAACGTTAACATACCATCGAGTACGGTAAGAGTTGGTACCATACTCTGAATATCTGCTTTATAACTGGGTGAATCACAAAGAGGATTAGAGAGATCTTTAACTTTGTCCTTCAAGCGTAACACTCGTAACTTGTCAGTGCCACTTAACCACCGTACTCCTTCTAAACTGAAACAGTGAGATAATACAAGGATGGCTTATTTAGTTTTCTGGGTGTTAAGCTGGGTACTCAACTTATTCACTTCAATGGCAATATAGCTAATAATGTATAGTCAGTACTTAGGCGGTAGAAAACTGAGCAACACCAGCCTGGTCAAAAAAGGGTAACAATTTACGTAGGGAATGCTGGAAAAACTCAAAACTAGGATAAATGAAAAAAAAAAAAAACAACTTTTGTCTATATTTATTCCAACAAATGAACATGATAAAGAGCTATAATCAATTTTAAAAAGACCTTTATAATTAGACAAAAACATAACTTTGATGGATTTTGTAACTGTTGGTTATTTTGATAATCGGCATTTAGCCCCATAAGCGAGTATGTTGTTATGTTTTTTTGTTTTGTGCCCAGTTTCTAAATGCCGCTTAAAGTCACATACGCACTCAAAATTAGGATTTTTTAACTAATTCTGTTTGCCTTGATGTTAACAAGATTTGATGTTTGTTCAAAAGTTAAAACAGTCACGTTAAAATAAAAATTATTCATTAGGTACAAAGCTTGTACGGACTAGAAAAAATCTAGCAGTTATTCTAATTTAACGTAAAGTGGGCTGGCCATATTTGCTTAGAATGACTTTGATCCAGCCGAGGTGAATGACCTTGGTTGTAACGAGCCAACATTTTGAACCTTGTAAGGGGTGTGGCTAACACGGTTGACTAGAATGACATCGGTACATCAAAGTGTGTCTGACCTGTGACAGCATATTGACACATTTCCAATTAAATATTCTGGCCGAATTTTCAGATTTTTTACTTTTTACCAGGCTTTTAAGCTACCTTTACCTTCAAATCTGGAGGTAGAATTAACAGAATACCTCTAACTTTTACTTTTTGATGAAAATATATATAATTCATGTGATTCTGTGAAAACCCCAAATACAGAATATTTGGGTGCGTATGTGTCTTTAAACAAGTTATCTTTATTATTAATTGAGAGCGTTTAATTCTGACATATGCTGGGCTGCCAGCCTAATCGATGAACGAAACCACCCTAAGCGACGCCATCAACATAGAAGATGCCACAATACATTTACAGGACAAAAATCGGCTTCCTGCTGGCCCTGAGCTGATGGAGTTGTTTGATTAAGTGTTTACCTGTTAATGTTGTTGCCTGCTACATTAAGCGTGTGTAAATTTTCCAGGGCCTGCAAACCTTCTGTAACAGAAAGACCACAAGACATTTGGAAATATTGTTTTAGGATATTTTTTTTATCTTTTCCACCTTGGAACAGCAATCATCCTTCATAATTTTTTTTATTTTTTTGTAAATTTTATGCATAAAACTTATAAATGTGTTTACCTAGAGATTTGATCTTATTGGCTGAGAGATTGAGCGTGGTGAGAGAAGACAGGCCTGCTAATCCATATAGTTTGGTGAGACGGTTCCGAGAGAGGTCCAGGCGCTCTAGACGATTGCACTCACAAATACAGCCAAGCTCTGATAAACCTAAACACAACAAAGACTTTAACTTTATTTAGTTTGTTTGACTGGCATTTTACCCTTTTATTAAAGTCATTTCACACAGATGACAGGGTGTAAGCCCTATTGCCACTGCCTTGGAGACTCCCTGGAGAAACCAAACAGAATATTATTTACAGGAAAATTTACAGGATGCCATAACAAATTGAATTCTTCATGTCCTTTAGCTCTGAGAGCACCAGGCCACAGGCAGCTTTAACCACCACACACAATGCTATTTTATGCTTGTATTTGATTGTTTGATTGAGACAACACAGGACAATTATAGGGCAAAAAACAGGACATCACAAACAAATCAGGATTGTAGGCTGTGGTGTAAATCATGACAGTTGTGCAGCAATGCATTAATTGATTGATTGGGGTTCTAGGCCGTACTTAAGGTTATTTCAATTATATGGCGGCGTGCCAGTTCAATGGGTGAACCAAACTACCCTAAACAACACCGGCAATATAGAAGACGCCACAATACATTTACAGGACCCTACAACAAATTGGCTTCCTGATGCCCCTTAGCTAAGAGAGCTCCAGGTCATAGAAAGTTCACACCCTACCATCCGTGTGCAGCAATGGAAGAGAGAAGCTTGTGAGCTCACTGCTTTTAGGTTTAGTCCAACAGTGTAGATTCGTAGTGGGGGAGTGTAAGTTCTCATGACAGACACTTCTGGCCACCATATACAATTACTCTGATCTCTACTCCAGTTAAGCTATTGGATAAATGAAGTCAAATTAAGTAACTTAAAAACGTTCAAATCGCAATAGCTGAAGTACAATTTTATTCTTAAATTTGTGAATTTAAATATTCACTAATTAAGTACCGGTATACGATGTTCGGGTTTGAAGAATGATATAAAGCTGGAGGAAAACGCACAGTGCAAAATTTGCAAATTAACTAGTAGGGCCATACATTTTTGTTGATGGCATAAGAACTTGTCACAATACAAACCCATGTCTGCCAGGACGAGTGAATGAATACTATCAATGTCAAACTCTCCACTTTTTGTCCTCAAAATCTGGCCTGTCAACTTTCCATCTGCAACGAAAGGTAAATTGGAAACCGTAAGTTCAACATTTTCAAGAATAAATCTACAAATGAAGAGAATATAAAAGTACCAAATTACACTTTAATACTACAGGATAACTTATTTATTTAACCTGAAGCCATCTTTTGTCGTGGATTTGTCAACAAAACCGCACAAAGTTCTCAGACAAGACTTTGTTTACATCGCTGTCAACTAGTGCCGTAAAGTGGAACTTACAATTTTGTGACAGCAAATCACCAGATGGCGCTGCAGTCATATGTCAAAATCACTAGCAGACAACGATGAAGTTTACAAGTGAATTAATTTGCGGTTAATATGCCAAATGGTTAAAAACAACAATGGGAAATCAGACATCTATATTTACAGATGAACAATTTGAAGCATATCAGGTAATATTTTCACGTTTAAATATTGTTTAGAAAGATATGGCTACAAATGAGGTCAAAATGCAACAACAACACTTTTCAGAAAAAAATGGTGTCAACTGTCAATCATTCAGCTGAATGACGAAATACACCGCCTGAATTACGAACATCACGTAGGCACGTAACCTGACTGTACCATTGGTATGATCTAATACTCAGCGACCCGTTAGACATATTTGCAGGTATTACAGGAGAAATAAAGCTGATGCAATTTCAGATAGTTAAAGTATATAGGATAGTTCATTTTGCCAACAAGACAGTTTGAGTTGAATTACACAAGCAGTTACAACAAAAGTGTTCTTTAGCGATAAAGCCAGTAAGATTAGCACTTTAATTTTATGAATACAGAACTCATCTAGTGAACTAAGTATTACAGCCTGCAAGAAGGTACAATGTTTGAGTTTTTAACGACGATCAAGATGCCAAGTGTGACCAAGGTTTATTGTTCTAATGAACCTATGGCTGCAGGAGATAACGTAAAAGACAACCCTTCACAAGATGTGGTTGATGGTACACCGGATCTGTCAGGGGAACAGGGACCCAACCCGAGTACCACCCCAAAGAGACAATGTAGAGGCCATCACCGACGTTTCCAACACTTTTCTGAGCATCATTCAGACGGTGAGCAAATTCAGCCAGAAGATGGGAAACCAAGGCACCCCTGGGCACACAGATTTCCACCACATCACCACCATCGCGAAGGATTTCCAACTGCAAAGCATGGAGAGAGATTCTGTCATCAGGAAGCAGATGACTACGTGGTCAATCCAAATACTGCTGACAACCCAGAAGGACATCTGCCCAACCGTCACTTTCCAGTTCATTTTCCTTATCACCATAGGTATTATAGATACAGAGAAAGATATTGTCGCCCAAAGCCAGACTTCCAGGAAAGACTCCGCGCAGAGTTTGACTTTCTGTAAATCAAACCAATACTGTGAGTTTGAACATGAACTGAACTGTGTTAGCATCATTATTGACCTTGGGTGCAATACACGAGAAATTTCTATGTGAATTTCATTTTCTGGATTTATGAATAGTAGAGAAATCAGAGCAAATTTGGTTTGATTTTACATTTAGGTGATAAGAATTTCCTCGTCAAAAATACCCTCATGAAGAAATATTTGGAAACCACATATAATTTTATATTAAATTTTAAATTTATTGTATTGTTTGTTGTTATTGGTGTAGCTTATTAAGCACTCATATTTTCTGTTTTTGCTCAAGAAAATATATGAGATGCAAGTATATTTATCTCCATGGCTCTATATATAAACATTATTCTCATAATTTTTGTTTAAATGAAGACCATTGTTCATCAAATGATTCATGTACAAACAAATAAATAACCAGTTTTCTGTTAAATAATGATGCAATTAACATGCTAACAGGGATGGTTCAAAGCCATGTGGGCAGGTTAAATACTTGTCAATGTACATAGCAGAGTAGGCAGGCCAATTGAACACAGATTTATAAAGTAGAAGGCACTGTAGGTTTTTCCGTCCAGATATAGACTGTCTGTTCTTTCCACTTCTTATATTAACGCAATGTATTTGATCGTTTAACATTTAAATTGTACATATTGTATTGAATGATTGTTAATAAAGAACCTTTTGTCAAATTATTGATTTGAATTTTGTTTTTGTCAAAATGACCATGCTTTGCCTTTGGTCCCCAATTTTAACTTACGTACAGGGCATGTTCACCAGTCTATCATGTGATTGTCATGGTAAGTTTTAGTTCCCTGGTGCATTCTAAGATAAGAGGCATCAACCAGGAAGCCATTATTTTTTGGTATCTTGTCGTGGCTGTTGACACTTAGTGTAGTTTCTTTCACCTGTTTTAGTGTAGTTTCTTTCACCTGTTATGCTGATACATTGTTGTATAAGTTTAATAATACAGGCATGACAGGAGTAGTGTAACTCCAACCTGTCCGTAAAACGAATGGACAATTTTTGATATCAATATTTTAGCGCTTTATTTTTCGTTTCGTCTTTACTTAGTTTCACAGTCATCACTCTGCTGATGATTGCGAAATTAGGTGCCAAAATATTGAGATAAAAAATTAGTCTTTCATTCTTTGGAGGTTTACTACACCTGTTCTAAACAACACTAACCACTGGAAACCATGGTCCATAACTTAAGTGAAACAACCTAAACACAATCAATTTCAGTGAATTTGATTTCTCCAGGCAGTGTTGTTTTCATTTTGACTTAATGTTGTTGAGCTTTTGTCCAAAAACCAAAGAATTGGGCCTCATAGCAAAGCAGACACTTCTGCAGTGCGAGCTTCTAGTCCGCAGATCCCCTTACCTCTGGGGTTGCGAGTTAAAACCTCCCCTAAAACCGCAGTTGGGATGGTCTGCCAACTGCTACCAGAGGAAGCTGTTTCTTGGGTTCTACCTAATTTTCACCTAAATTGATAATTGTAAAGTCATGTACATTGTAGTCTCTTTCACCCATCGGATGGTTACTTGTCATATAAGTGGCATAGCCCTAAGAAGGCACAGAGCCTCACTCGAAACAAATTAACTTCATGATATTTATCACTTTTTCTTCGTTTTGTTGCAATGATGGAATGAAAGGTGAATTGACAAAAAGTTTTGTTACTTTTATACAATATACATACTGTTTTGTGCATTATAGATTATTTACTTTAAGGTTGATATATCTGGTGCAACATTTTGATGTAGATGCTAGAAGTTAAGACCGTATTGAGGCAATCTTAAATCAAAACACTGCACTGAACATATACCACAAGTTGTCCTCCATAAAGTGTTCAATTAAGTGCCTTGACTTCTGTATAAGATACAAATGTAGACGTGTGTTACAAAAACTACAAAAACCACTTTAAATTTGCAGTAACATAGAGCTTTATATTGTAAACCATTAGGTCATTAGGTGCTTCTGTCTTTAAAATCTGTTAAATCACTGGCAGGCATAGAGATTTCCTGGGTATCAGGAATATATATACAAATGAAAATTTTGAATTTTCTGTCAGAATATTATTATGGGGATGTGTCAATCAGCTGTCATAACTGAGCCACCCTAAGATGTACCGACGCTACACACAGTCAAACGTTAATTAGCCCCGCACCCATCCACTATTCAAAATCTTAACTCATTCCATATAAGGTCATTAACCCGCCGAGATCAAAAGCTTTACTTGAGGCATACAAGGAAAAATGGCCTGGCCTTCCTAATGCTGACTTCGCATTATTGCATGATTTCTCCTAGCTATTACTAGCCTTGAACAAACTTAATAATTTTCATTTTAAAGTAATTGTTTTAGTTTACGCACAAACTTCAAAGTTGGTTAAAATCAAGGTAATCAGAATTTGTTGTAAAACCCTAACTTTGAGTGCTTATGTTACTTTAATATATATATATTTTTATATCATATCACAGGAATTTGAACTTGGGTCTTTGGCTAGCAGGGCGAGCGCTCACGGTAGAATGATTGAATTTTATCCAGGTAAAGGCTGCGCATCTTTTTCTACAGTAAGCACTGACACATGGACATTGAACCAGCATCTTTTTTATCTAGAAAATGCCACAAATGTTTTTATTGTTTGGGCAATTCCGAAAATCTGGTTGTGGCATATATATATCTACAATAAATGTAGAGAAAGAAAATGTGCTGCCTTCACCAGGGTTTAATGACGACTGAGCTACAGAGGCTCACGACAGAGCAACCAGATATATATATATATATATGCATTGAGGCTGTCAACATGTACCGCTATGAATATAAGAACAAACTTAAACATTACAATTTATAAAGACACAATCTGAACATGTATGCTCAAAACCTATGGTGTTCTTAAGGATACTCTAACCCCCCAACAGAGTGTTTTTACGTTTCGCTGTTTTACTTCTAAACTACTGTGAATTTTGCAACACATGTACACTCTTCAAAAAAAGAAACGCAAAACCCAAATATCAATGTAAATTTGATGGTATTCAAGGACGTGTAGA
>JAVFBZ010174440.1:0-16043 GCA_032466195.1 Katharina tunicata | reverse complement strand
GCAATATTGTTTGTGTCGTTTAGAAAATGACAGTCTACAGTGTTTTCGATTTTTTCGGATTACGCTCTTTATTGGGACAACACCAACACCACTCAACTAGCCGGCCTTAAGGCCTGATAGCTGATTGGTGTAGGTGACCGGAATGAACTGCTGTCCATTCGGTGCCCAACTCCGAAGGTCGTGTGTTCGATTCCCGCAAGGGTCTCCCTGTGCAAAATGTTCTGGCTACATGTATACTTTTTTCAATTAAGAGAGTGTTAGCCCCACTAAAACGAAACGAAAATAGTGTTTACTGTCTTCTTTAAGTCGTAGATAAGAAATGCACAAAATATAAATTTATTGATACAGTTTGGGTTAGTGAGAGAATACAAAAATATGTCATTGATGTAAGTCTGTTATGAGTTGCTCTATTTGTTAGCAGCACAATCGTGATGAATGGGGTTAATCAGTGGCTAAAAAAGGAGATACCCCAGTAACACATATCAACAGAGCCGTCTATCTCATTGACTAACAATATAATTCAATTGAATGTTAATCATATCATGATATAGTTAATTTATGAGAAGGATGGCTCTGTCAGTTATTTGGGTAACAGATTTGTCTCCCCTTTTAAGCCACAAGTGACCGCCAATTGTGGATTATTAAGAAGATAACGTGCTAAGTAGTCGGTCTTAACAAAATACTTATTGTCTTGTATCAACAAATTTATATTAATTGATGTTCCTGATAATTCCTCTTACTTTAGTTCGAAGACATCTTATCTTTTTAGGTTTTGACCGTCAAACAATGTAGTCAATAAAATAAAGACATAATCTGTCCTTCACGGCACGTTTGGTTTCGTAATTGCCTTTACGTAGGAATAGTTAGCAGTGGGAATGGCAATAAAACACGCTTGCTCCGGTTTGTCATTGATTTTAGCTTGGCGATTATTCAACTTGAATTTAATTGTCATGGGCAAGAACTCTGATTCAGCTAAGCATTGCGATAACGTCAGAAACAAAAAGTGTATGGGTTATCTATTCTTATCATTTCTAGCAAAACGAGATTTTATTTGTGTGCCTATATTATTAACAAGCACAATAAAGCTCGTAATCGTGTTTGCATGTTTTGATCATCCAAGGTTCATCAATATCCTCTGACATGTAGACCTACATGTATATATGTGCTTAGCTATTATCGGTTTATTGAATCGTCTGGAAACCAAATATCTTTATTAAGTATCTCCTCAATAAATATGCGTACTTGAACGTATATTACTGTAACCCTTGATACTACCCACTCGTGTTCGTATATTCTGGTGTAAATGTTTTAATACTTCTCTTGAGACCATCTAAGGGCAATCGAATGTGTTTGGTACGAATTTGTTCTCGCCAGCTTTATGTCCTATTATGGTGATACTGCGCCTGCTGTGTTATTAAGCAATCGTCAATCACTTTTCGTTCCCTGTTTCTATCCCACAGAATGATTACTGTACCGATAATATGTCCCTAGTATACCATTTCCTCTTTTCAGCTGTAAGGTTATTGGAGTCTGATGTCGAATTTGTCAACCATTAGTCAAGCAAATGATTTTAATTATCCCATGGGAAAGTAATATTCTAGATCTGCTAAGCCCCATTAGTTGTTGAATATATGGCGATTAATCAGGTCTTATTCTGCTCAGCCATATAAGAGATACATAGATCTATTATCAATTGCTAGTAAAAGTATATACATTGTACAGGACAGTCTATTATGCCAAGTGACATAAAGGAATCTATCTCATTCCCAGATAACAATTCAAAGGGCATATATCTTCGTTATCGAGATTTAAGCTATAATGCTTTGTGGTTCACTGTAGACCTGGAATAGGTTGATGAATTAACGACGATTTGCCTTGTGGCAGTAGTATGTGATTTGGGTATGGTCCGCATCTCCGGAGAACAACGCAGCTAATAACAAGCTCTATGAATAGAACCTCCTTACCATTCTCGAGACAACCCGGGTTCAAAACTTATAATGGTCGAAACAAGGACAATTAATAATATTTGTTAGGAATTTCAGTGTCAAAGTCCTTCCGTCAGGTTATCATTTGTGGGAAACTGCCAGATCGTTATTTAGTAAAATCGATTAGAGTTGAGATGGAGAAATATCCTAATATGCTTACATAACCCGGATTATTTTGTCCAGTAATGAAGAACAGTCATTTTTGAGAGCATCAAAAGAAATTACACGCCACAAAATTATGTATGGTCCACTTCCGGTGTGTTTTGCTTTATTGAAGGACTGAGCCATCGGGGTCTTATCTAAAATTATAAATATATACAATGTGGAAATACATAGTACATATATGAATGTATACAAGACGTATGTCAAGCTGTTAGTTTATGGTTAACACGTTTCCCACTTTCTTCAATTTTAACGTGGCCAAGTTCCAATTTGCAAATATTTATCTTAGGTATTCGTAATTGAACATATTTAAATACAGTTGAGGTATTTTAACCTTATTCGTTCAATTCCCATGGAATACAGTTTTTCCCTAGCTTGGTTCCATTGGGTAAAAACTTAAAATCTTTTACCAAACAACAGGTAGTTTTCTGATACAGTATATTAGACAACAAATGTCCCTGCCCTAAACGTTTGTATTATAAAACGCTGGGATTCAATTGTAAGCTTAGAATATACTGATAACTACAATAAATTGCTTATGTTTAGTTATAAAATACAATTGTATTACAGGGCTTTACACTGGATAGAGGAAACTATTAAAAGCTATGCACAGCGCCAGATTGATTTTAAATATTAACTCGAAGTTCAAAATTAACAAAATGCATCATACATTTAAACGTAAACGGTGAAAGTTTTCAGTAATTTAAGACGAAATCGAAAATTATTGAACACTGACCAGTCTTAACTGAAACTATAATTAAGTGGGTATGTTGTCAATTCCTTATCAATGTTCTAATTTCAGGTGTCAATGTGTGTCTTAACTCCAATTTGCCTTAAATAATCTTAATTGCGTATAATCCTTCTTTTAAACGCTTTGTAGTGGATGGTTTTTAGTCGGCTAATACCATGTTTTAGCCACACCATGAAATTGACCGTTAAGTAGATAATATGGTGGAATAGAAGTTAAGGCTAAATATTCTGCTATGCTTGGAATATAATAATTTTAATAAACAGACGGAGTCAAATATTTAATTTCTGAGAATAGCCGTCTTCATGGAGATATGAACAACTTTCATTCTGTTTAGCAATAATTATTGAGACATTTCGTAAATAAATGCTAATGAATAGGTCTGCAAATATCTGCCTTTGTTATAACAAATCACTTTGACCCGTTCCGAGATGACAGCAATGCATGCACTTAATACTTCCGTTAGGACACACCATCAAGCAGTCGACCCAGGCCTTAAATCTAGATTGATAAAGCGATAACAGTTAAATCTTAGTCAATATACAGACACGGTAGATTGTTTAGTTCAACATTTTAGTGACCCTGTTAGCTGTTTAAAACAAATCGTTATATAGTAATTGGGTAGAATGGTCAATATCGATGGAAAATCGCTTCCCGAACCTTGCACTAGTTATATCATAACGGTAAAGTAAATCTGTTAAGGAGCTTAATGCTACCGTTGTGTGTAAAAGTAGCCATTAGATACACATTCAGACAGCCAGTTTTCAACAGAATGGTTCTGTTCAAAGAAAACCACTCATCCCAATCAACATGTTGGTAGAATTAAATCGGTTCGTCATTTGTAAACATTATCCTTGAGGCTTAATGTCGTACTTAAACTGCTAGCGTCGAACAAAGTAAATACTCGCTTGCTGAGATCGTAAAACAACAAGAATCTCTCTGTGGATATTGATAAATACCAGGGTAAGGCCGGTAAATAAACCCAGAGGTTGAATGTCTTTAAAAACAAGTTTACTTACTTTGAACTATTTACGTAACATGGTTGACCGTTCTGACTAAGGTCATTCTAGACTAGGTTAACTAGTCATCGAGTGTAGACATTCACGTCGGTGAAACATGGTGTGATTTTTGTATGCACCGATGAGCAGCAACGCGTAAAGTAGGAAGTCTTCATACACTGAATTATCTACAGCGTTGCGGCAATTGTCACCAGCAATCCTCTGCGACTTTAGAATAAAAGGGTTAACACTTGTTCCTAGTAAACAGTCGTCTGCAGACCAATTGCTTACCAAATAGCAGACGCCTTGTTAAACTTCATTAGTTAAGGCTGTTTCAGTTTCTTAATACTGCATTGATACAGTTTCATGAGGTGTTTGAATCAATTTCATCTGGTACTACGTAGTCAAAAATAATAGAAATACCATTCTTTTGTTGGAAAGGAATTTTAATGGAATTCAAACATTCTACGATTGTGAGAGCAGTATGTTTCCAGATGATATTCATACTCTCCTACGTAGCCCTTGAGGAACATTATCTTTCCAACAGCGATATCACTTAAGCGACTTCACATTTTTAGTAGTGTTAGTTGCCATCTGCTGTTGGAAAACACCGCCGTCATAAAAGTGAAATACCCTTGAGCACGTTAAACACCGTCGTCATATAAGTGAAATACCCTTGAGCACGTTAAACACCAATCAATCAATCAATCTACGATTGTGAGATACAAAACACTTGATTGATGATAGTTTGTAGTAACTTGTCCACCCGTCATTAGATCGCGGAAAGGTTTTTACGGGGTTTCTTTCCGGCTTCCACTACACCGACGACTCAAAGTCTTGATATAAAATGAAATACCCTTGTTCACTAAACGCGACCAAGTAGGTAAGTACATCTATAATGGGATAAAAAAAACCAGCGTAAATTCGTATATTATAACAGCTCAGATCCTTGAGTTGTGTATAACAGCTCAGCAAGCGAACTTAATGTGAAATTTTTTACATTTCATTTCTGTAATCAATAATATTATTGTTCGTATTAATTATTTTTACTGAGAACTCACAACATGTTAGTTTCCATATATCGTCTGATGTTTAAGCTAAGACCTTCATCTAAAAATCACATTCTCATGTTGGAGACTTCTAAGCCAAATCGGTTCGGCCTATAACCCAACCGATCAATCAATCAATCAATCAATTAACTAAGCCATCGAAACGAAAATGTTTTGCTTTTACATTTAGGGATTATATTTTTTTCGATAAATTAAAATTTAAACAACTCAAGGCAATCCTATCTCACAAACAACACAATTGTTTAATATTATGCTAATGGATGTGTAGACTAAATTTTAAGTTTGACTGTAGCCTATACAAAGGAGGGGGAGTGTTCGTTTTCCATTCGTCCGTAACTAAACGACCGGTATGTCTTTTTACGGCATATATTGGTGTTCCTGATAATTCCTCTTTTTTTAGTTGGCACAAATCTTATCTGTTTATGTTTTGACCTTCGTGAAACAATGTAGTCAATAAAATAAAGAGAAAATCATAGACATGGTCTTTCACGGCACGTTTGGTTTTGTAATATCCTTTATTTAGGACCAGTTAGCAGTGGGAATGGCAATAAAACACGCTCGCTCCGCTTTGTCATTGATTTTAGGGTGGAACTTTTTTCAGGTTGAATTCAATTGTCTCGAGCGAGAACCCTGATTCAAATAAGCAGCGATAATGGCGATAACGTCAAAAACCCCAAAAGTAATCATTTAACTATTTGCATTACTAGAAACTCTCATAGAAAAGTGATCAAACTAATGGTTAGAGTGAAGACATCAGATTTTGACTGAGGAAACTGCATTTCTGACTTTTGTTATTGAAAGAGGGTCATCGGTTTTCCATGCCACAGAAAATTAAAGTATTTATTTCAATTGACGGCCACCACGACGTCCTAAAAATCCGTAAAATGTCAACTTTGAATCAGACTATATCT
This sequence comes from Katharina tunicata, assembly GCA_032466195.1. Classification (NCBI taxonomy): domain Eukaryota; kingdom Metazoa; phylum Mollusca; class Polyplacophora; order Chitonida; family Mopaliidae; genus Katharina; species Katharina tunicata. Next base: position 10,169 of record JAVFBZ010174440.1, on the reverse strand, counting down.
CCTGACTATTACATTCACTAGATCATTAAAGTCATATATTTACTTAATAATGCAATCAGTCATTTATATTTAATAACATTGTAATTTCATATTCTATAAAACTATGAGCTGTTCGATAATTAGCCAAATGAATATGATGTATGCATTTCTAGCAAACGAAATTTCCTTTGTGTGCATATAATATTAACAATCAAAACAAAGCTCTTAATCGTGTTTGCATATTATGATGTATTTGAAAGAAAAAAATCAATGTTCATCAATATCCTTTCACAAAGGTACATGTATCTATGTGCTTACCTTTTATCGGTTTATACAATCGTCTGGAAACCAAACTGCCCTACATTGTATCTCTTCAAAACATATGAGTACTTGAACGTATATTACTGTAACCCTTAATAATACTCATTTGTATTCGTATATTGTGGTATAAATTTGTTAACTGTTCTTTCGAGACCATCTGATGGCAATCGAATGTATTTGGTGCGAATTTGTTCTCGCCAGCTTTATGTCATATTATGGCGATACTGCGCCTGCTGTGTTATTTCAGTCACTTTTCGTTCCCTGTTCCTATCCAACTTAACTGATTACTGTACCCATAATATTGTACCTAGTATACCATTTCCTCTTTTCAGCTGTAAGGTTATTGGAGCCTGATGTCGAATTTGTCAACCATTAGTCAAGCAATTGATTTCCATTATCCAATGGGAAAGTATTATTTTAGATATGCTAAGCTGCGTTAGTCGTTGAATACATGGCGATTAATCAGGTCTACTCTGACCAAACGTTTCCGGTCAGCCATATAAGATATAAATATATCTATTATTAATTGTTAGTAACCATATACACATTGAACAGGACAGGATTGTATCCCAAGTGACCTAAAAGAAATTATCTCATTCCGAGATAACAATTCACATGGCATTTATCTTCGTTATCGAGATTTAAGCTACGATGCTGCGTGGTTGTCCGTGGGCCCAGAATAGGTTGATGAATTAACGACGATTGGCCTTGTGACTGTATTATGTGATTCGGGTATGATCCGCATCTCCGAAGAACAACGCAGCCAATAACAAGGTCTTTAGCATCTTCTTAACCTCCACTCGTTTTCAGAACTTATAATCTGATTGACTAATAATATAATCCTATTGATTGTTAATCATATCATACTATTGTTTGTTCATGAGACGGATGGCTCTGTCAGTTATTTGGGTAACAGATTTATCTCCCCTTTTAAGCCAGTGGTGACAGCCATTTGTGGATTATTAAGAAGATGACATGCTAAACAGTCGGTCTTAACAAAAGCTTATTGAACATATCTCTTGTATACACATTATTAATGTGCATTATAATTGCCGTTCCTGACAATTCCTCTTAGTTTAGTTTGTATATATCTTATCTGTTAAGGTTCAGTCCTTCATCTAACGATGTAGTCAATAAAATAAAGACACAATCTGTCTTTCACGACACATTTGGTGTCGTAATTGCCTTTACTTAGGACCAGTTAGCAGTGGGAATGGCAATAAAACACGCTCGCTCAGGATTGTCATTGATTTTAGGTTGGCAATTTTTCAACTTGAATTCAATTGTCTCGGGCTAGAACTCTGATTCAACTAAGCAACGATCGCGGCATTAACTTCATAAGTCCAAAAGTGTACGGATTATTCTAATCATTTGACTATATGCATTACTACAAACCCTTATAGAAAAGTGCTCAAACTCCATGTTACAGTGAAGACACCAGATTTGGACTGAGGAAACTACTTTCTGACTTTTGTTATTGAAACAAGGTCATCGGTTTTCCATGCGACAGAAAATTAATGTCTTTATTTCGGTTGACGACCACCACGACGTCTGTCAAATGCGTCAAATGTCAACTTTGAATCAGACTATATCTCCTGACTATTACATTCACTAGATCATTAAAGTCATATATTTAATAAACATTGCAACCAGTCATTTATATTAAATAAGATTGTAATTTTATATTTTGTAAAACTATGTGCTGTTCGATGAGTAGCCTGATCAATATGATGTATGCATTTCTAGCAAAACGATATTTCCTTTGTGTGCATATAATGTTAACAATCACAACAAAGTTCTTCATCGTGTTTATTTATTATGAGCTACCAATCAACGTGCACCAATGTCCTCTCACAAAGGTACATGTATCTATTTGCTTAGCATTTACCAGCTTATACAATCATCTGGAAACCGAACTACTTTAATATATCTCTTCAATGAATATACGTTCTTGAATGTATATTACTGCATGTAACCCTTGATAATTTGTATTCATTCGATTCATATATTGGGTTATACATTTTGTAACATTTCTCCTGAGACCATCTAAGGGCAACGGGATGTATTTGGTGCGAATTTGTTCTCGCCGGCTTTATGTCCTATTGTGGTGATACTGCACCTGCTGTGTAAATAGAAATCGTCAATCACTTTTCGTTCTTTGTTTCTATCCCACATAAGTGATTACTGTACTGATGTCTCTAGTCTGCTGTCGATTTGTCAACCATTAGTCAAGCAAATGATTTCCATTATCCCATGGGAAAGTATTATTCTAGATCTGCTAAGCCCCGTTAGTCGTTGAATATATGTCGATTAATCAGGTCTTCTCTAACCAAACGTTTCTGGGCAGCCATATGAGAGATAAATAAATCTATTATTATTTTTTAGTAACCATATACACATTGAACAGGACAGGATTTTATCCCAAGTGACCTAAAGGAATTTATCTCATTCCGAGATAACAATTCGAAGGGCGTTTATCCTCGTTATCGAGATTTAAGCTATGAATCTTCGTGGTTCACTGTAGACCTGGAATAGGTTGATGAATTAACGACGATTTGCCTTGTGACAGTATTATGTAATTCGGGTATGTTCCGCATCTTCGGAGAACAACACAGTTAACAACAAGCTCTATGAATACAATGTAGCACCCCCTTTATATATTTTACACTTTAACATGGTCGAAACAACAACAGTTAATAATAAATCGTAGGAATTTCAGTGGCAAAGTCCTTCCGCCAGGTTATCAGCTATGGGAAACTGCCAGATTGTTATGTCGCTCTGAATCGCTCCAGGCCTTAAATCGAGATTAATGAAGCGATAACAGATGCAAGTTCCTCATATACGGTGATTCTGATGAATGGTCAATATCGATAGCAAAACGATTTCTGTACCGTTCACTAGTTACAATGTTTCTCATCACAGTAACGTAAACCAGTTAAGAAGCTTAATGCTACCGTTGTGTGTAAAAGTAGCCATTAAATACACCGTTAGGTTAGATAATATGGTGGAATAGTAGTTGAGGATAAATATTCTGCTATGCTTGGAATAAAATAATTTCAATAAACAGACGGGGTCAAATATTTAATTACTGAGAATAGCCGTCTTCATGGAGATAACAACTTTCATTCTGATTAGCAATACGTATTGAGACATTTCGTAAATAAATGTTAATGAATAGGTCTGCAAGTATCTGCCTTTGTTTATAATAAAATCATTTTGACCCGTTCTGACATGACAGCAATTCATGCACTTAATACTTCCGATAGGACACATCCAACCATCAAGCAGTCGACCCAGGCCATACATATAGATTGACGAAGCGATAACAGTTAAAACTTAGTCCATACACAGACATGGTAGATTGTTTAGTTCAACATTTAAGTGACTGTGAATAGCTGTTTAAAAGAAAATCGTTCTATGGTAATTGGGTAGAATGGTCAATGTGGATGGAAAATCGCTTCCCAAACCTTTCACTAGTTATATCATAACGGTAAAGTAAATCTGTTAGGGGGTTTAATGCTACCGTTCGGTGTGAAAGTAGCCATAAGATACACACTCAGACGGCAAGTTTTCATCAGAATGGTTCTGATCAAATAAAACCACACATCCCAATCAACATGATGCTAGAATTGAATCGGATGTTTTTCATATGAAAACGTTTATGTAGAAGCTTAATGTCGTACTTAAACCGCTAGCTTCGAGAAAAGTAAATACTCGCTTGTTTCAATGGCTTTTATAGGTTGAAATCGTAAAACAACCAGAGTTTTGTCTGTGGATATTTATTATTGGCGGCGCTATGGCGGTACATAACTCCAGAGGTTGAATGTCTGTAAAAAGTTTAGTTAAGTTAAACTAATATTTAAGTAACATGGAAGGTCGTTCTACCAAAGGTCATTCTGAACAAGGTAACTGTATTAGAGATAAGGCGAGCTTTGTTGATACAATTTGTCGACTGTTGAAATACAGTCACCGAGAAAAGCAGGTCAATAAAACATGGTGAGATGTTGTATGCACCGATTGACAGCACGCGTATGTAAGGGATTCATTTTATTTGAAGAGATACTCTGAATTGTAGCAGTGCGAAAATTGTCACTGACAATTCTCTGCGATTTAGAATAAAAGTGTTAACACTACTTCGTAGCCAACGGTCTTCAGTGGACCAATTGTATAATAAAAGCCAGACGCCTTTGTTAAACTTCATTTGTTTATGCTGCTTCAGTTTCTTAATACTGTATGGATACATTTTAATCCAGTGTTTGAATCAATTTAACCTTGTGCTATTACTTAGTCAAAGATAATAGAAATACCATTCCTTTGTTGGAATGGGATTTTAACGGAATGCAAACCTTCTACGATTGTGAGATACAAAACACTTGATTGTAGTAACTTGTCCATCCATCATTAGATCACGGAAAGGTTTTTACGGGGTTTCTTTCCGGCATCCACTACACCCACGACTGAAAGTCGTCATATAAAGTTAAATACCCTTGATTCCGACTTTAAACACCATAAAGTAGGTAAGTACATCTGTAATGGGACACACAATCGGCATGAATTCGTATATTATAACAGCTCAGAAAGTGAACTTGTGTGAAGTTTTTGTTACTGTAATCAATAATATTTACGTTCGTATTAATTATTTTTCATGAGAGCTCCCAACATGTTAGTTTTCATATATCGTCCGATATTTAAATTTCGACTTTCGAAAAAATCCACCAATCAATCGAAGCAGGGTTTTTGTTTGGTTCACCTCATCAGACACATTTTTTTTTTTTTTTTCGATAAATTAAAATTTTAACCATTTAAGGCTATACTATCTCACAAAAATACCTCTCTTATATATTGCTAAAGGATGTGTAGACTAGATATCATTACTGTAGCCTATATAAGGAGGGGCAATGTTCGTTTTCCATTCTTCCGTAACTAAACGACCTTTATGTCTTTTCACGGCATATGTTTAGAAGTTTCGATCGTTAACACACTTGCTGACCTAATATATACGCTGTTATATCTGGAAATAATTTAGAAATAGCAATGTTTATCCTTTTAGCATGGAAAACTTCCCTTTCATTGTTATGTCATTTGCTAAAATTATGCTTGAACTGTGAAATAAATGTTTCGGATAATTTCGAATGAAGTTCATCTTGGTGTCAACTTTATATTAACATTCCACAAAACATGAGTGTTCAACGCCTAGCACGAATTGATCATTATCCCCGCCCCAGCGTTGGCGGGACATATAGAAACGGGTTCCGAACGTCCGTCACATTTCATTTCCGGAGCATAACTGCAAAACTACTTGAAGTATCATTATGGTATTTGATATACATTTCAAACAGGAACTGTTGCCTTTTTTCTCTAGTTTTCAAGAAAACAAGTTGCATTAAGATTAAATTGAGATTAGCCTTTATTTCCGGACCATAACTTCAAACCATTTGAGGTATATTTATGGAATCTGCTGTACATGTCTAGCAAGCTGTAAACTAGTGCCTTTTGCTATTTAGAGATTTAAATAATAAAATGTTTTCTTGGGAAAAGTTGAATTAAGAACTAGTTGAGGTTAGCCTTTGTTTCCGGACAATATTTGCAACTTTTGCAAATAATATCTGCAAATAGCACTTGAGGCATCATTTTTAAATTTGATAAATAAAACAAGGAAGTGGTAAAGAGGTGCATGTTGGTATTTACGAGAAAAATTTTCATTCAGATTCCATGAAAACAAATTGATTTAAGTGATAATTAAGGTTAGCCTTTGTTCCGGAGCATAACTGCAAAACCATTTGACCTATTTTCCTTTGCTATTTGGGAACTACTGGAGATACAATCAATTGAATCAAGTTAATGATGCAATTATATTTATCACAGGGTTAATACTGACCTTAAGAGTGGTGGGGGAAATAACTGACTTTGTCTTCTCTTTTATTGTACTCTGGAAAATATACACGTTATTATGATCATATCTTAACATCGTTATGGACATAGTAGTTTGCTGTGAATATACAACTGCGGGATATATAAAACTTCTATCATACGAATAGTGGTACATGGACGCCTATATTGTTTGAATCAGCCTCACTAAAGATATGAATAGTACAACGTATATAAATATTATCGGTTTTCATACCATCGCAAACACTTGTAATCGTATATCACGGTGCAAGTTTTGTTAAACTTCTCTAGAGTAAACCTATGGTCAATGGGATGTATTTGTTGCGGATCTTGTCTCGCCAGCTTTTTGTCCTATTACAATGAGAATACCCTTGGTGTGTTATTAAACAATCGTCTATCGATATTTGTTCACCCATATGTAGCCCACAGAAGTTTTGATTGAATCTGTTATAGGTTCCTAGTCGAGCTCGTCTAACGGTCGCTAACACTATTAGTGGACAAATTGGCCATCTGGTTCTTAGAGCTTTAATGCTCCTGTTTGAGTGGCATTTAGAAGCTGGGTACACTACAAAAAACATGACGACTGAGATGGATTTTCAACTTCTGGATAAATATCTGTTATATATTATAATATATTATGATGTGATAATATAATAGATATATTATATAGTATATCATATATTATCACATATCTATATATATATTATCCAGAAGTTGAAAACCCATCTCAGTCGCCATGTTTTTGTAGCTTTAATGCTGTTCGAACCTGAGAGTCATTAGCTAAGCAAATGAGCCCCATTATGAAAGTCTAAAGTGCTATTCTAGTTTGGCTCTAAGTCGATTCGTACAATACATGGCTATAAATGAGGCCAACGGTGAACAAAATCTGTCCTGTCAGTATCAGTAACATATGTTTTGGCAATATATTAACGGCTTCAATTTATAAAACTGTGGAGTTTCCTATTTAAACAGCTAATGGTTGATGTGAGCTCCTTGTTCTCTTGTTTTTTCACAATGTAAATAATAACACTGTATTACTGAAACGTCTCACTCGTTCTATCTCCGCCTCACAACCTGTCTTAGTTTAGCGTCATTTGCTAAATGCACTAGCACGTCGTCTTTGAGTTACAATAAACATGTCTCTTGAGATCATCAATGATCACTACGATTAATTTGGGACGAGTTTGGCCAACTAGCTTGTGAGCTATAATTGCAATATAACAACAGGTGTACTATTAAATAATTGCCTAACACTTTTAAAGAAAAATTATTGTAGGTCAATACAATAAGTTACATATATCAGCAATGCCGCCTATCTGATTGACTATCAAATATAATTCAATGGAATGTTTATCATAGCATGATATTGTTAGTTTATGAGATGGATGGCTCTGTCAGTTTATATTGGAGTAACACATTTATCTCACCTTTTAAAGCCAGCAGTGATTGGCATTTGTGGGTCATTAAGAAGATGACGTGCTAAGTAACAAAAACTTATTCACCAGATGTCTTGTATCAACAAAATTAATGTGGATATTAATTGATGTTCCTGATAATTCCTTTTAGTTAAATTTGCAGACATCTTACATGTATCTGTTTAGGTTTTGATCTTGCAGTCAAACAATGTAGTCAATAAAATAAAGACAGAATTTGTCTTTCACGGCACGTTTGGTTTCGTAATTGCCTTTACTTAGGAATAGTAAGCAGTGGGGATGGCAATAAAACACGCTTGCTCAGGATTGTCATTGATTTTAGGTTGGCAATTTTTCAACTTGAATTCAATTGCCTCGGGCGAGAACTCTGATTCAACTTAGCAGCGATATATATAACTACAGATCATCATAGAAAAGTGCTCAAACTTCATCTTACAGCGAAGACACCAGATTTTGATTGAGGAATTTAGCTTCCCGAATTTTGTTATTGTAACAGGGTCATCGGTTTTCCATTCGACAGAAAATTAATGCCTTTATTTCGGTTGACGACCACCACGACGTCCGTCAAATGTCAACGTTAAATCAGACTATATCTGCTGACTATTAGATCATGGAAGTCAGATATTTACTAATTAATGCAATCAGTCATTTATATTTAATAACATTGTAATTTCATATTTTATAAAACTATGGGCTTTTCAATAATCAGTCAAATCAATATGATGTATGCATTTATAGCAAACGAAATTTCCTTTGTGTGCATATAATGTAAACAACTACAACGAAGCTCTTTGTCGTGTTTGCATATTATGATCAACCAATGTATTTGAAAGAAAAAAATCAATGTTCATCAATATCCTCTCACAAAGGTACATGTATCTATGTGCTTACCTTTTATCGGTTTATACAATCGTCTGGAAACCAAACTGCTCTACATTGTATCTCTTCAATACATATGCGTACTTAAACGTATATTACTGTAACCCTGAATAATACTCATTTGTATTCGTATATTGCGGTATAAATTTGTTAACTCTTCTCTCGAGACCATCTGATGGCAATCGAATGTATTTGGTGCGAATTTGTTCACGCCAGCTTTATGTCATATTATGGCGATACTGCTCCTGCTGTGTTATTAAACAATTGAATCACTTTTCGTTCCCTGTTTCTGTCCCACAGAAGTGATTACTGAACCGACAATATGTACCTAGTATACCATTTCCTCTTTTCAGCTGTTAAGTTATTCGAGTCTGATGTCGAATTTGTCAACCATTATTCAAGCAAATGATTTTCATTATCACACGGGAAAGTATTATTTTAGATCTGCTAAGCCCCATTAGTCGTTGAATACATGGAGATGAATCAGGTCGACTCTAACCAAACATTTCTGGCCTGCATTAAAAGAAATAAATATATCTATTATCAATTGCTAGTGACCCTATACACATTGAACAGGACAGTCTAATGTCCCAAGTGACCTAAAGGAATCTATCTCATTCCGAGATAACAATTCAAAGGGCATTTGTCCTCGTTGTCGAGATTTAAGCTATGATGATTTGTGGTTCACTGTAGACCTGGAATAGGTTGGTGAATTAATGACGATTTGCCCTGTGACAGTATTATGTGATTCGGGTGTATTCCGCATTCCCGGAAAACAATCCGGCCAATAAAGAGCTCTATGAATAGCACCTTTTTAACATTCTCGAGACCACCCGGTTTCAATCCTTAAAATGGTCGAAACAACAACAATTAATAATATATCTGAGAAATTTCAGTGTCTAAGTCCTTCCATCAGGTAATCATTTGTGGGAAACTGCCTAATCGTTATTTTGTGGAATCGTTCCGTGTTAACTGAGTTGGAGAAATATAATAATATAATAATATACTTGGATAGCCCGGATTATTTTTTCCAATTATGGAGAACAGTTTTTTTTCTGAGAGCATCGAAAAGATTGTCTAGAAATTACACGCCACAAAATTATGTATGGTCTACTTCCGGTGTGTTATTCCTTATTGAATAACCGGGTCATCGGGTTCTTCTCTAAAATTATAAATATATACAATGTGCAAACACATAGTGAATATACAAATGTACAACCAGACGTATTTCAAGTTGTTAATTTATGGTTAATACCGCTCTCACTTCCTTCAATTTTAACGTGATCAGGTGCCGATTTGCAAATATTTATCTTAGGTATTCGTAATTAAACATTTTGTAATACCGTTGGTGTATTTTAACATTATTCGTTCAATTCCCATGGATTACAGTTTTTGCCTAGGTTGCTTCCATTGGGTAAAAGCGTAAAGTCTTTTGACAAACAAAAGGTAGGCTTCTGATACAGTATATAAGACAACAAGTATTGTTGACTTTTGTACGCTGCAATTCAGATGTAAACTTAGTATATACTGACAGCTACAATACACTGCTTATGTTTAGTTATAAAATTTAACCGTAGTACAGCGCTTTACAGGTGTCGTCCGGTAACGCATACTCTCCAACAAAATTTAGTCCGGTGACGTATACTCAGGTGGATTAGAGTAACATCG
>JAVFBZ010174429.1:0-16044 GCA_032466195.1 Katharina tunicata | reverse complement strand
ACTTCAAAAGCGAGCATTGCTGTTAGTTTTATAACTGGTACACTTTGATAAATCGATCTGTGATTATTTTTGTGATTAAAGAAGTTGACTTGACGGGAATGATTTGCCACTCGATAAATAAACGTTTAAACAGACACAGGGGAAATGCATAATGGCTTTTCCTAATACTCTTGTTGCAAAAAGGGTATATTAACAGTGCGGATCGGTAAAAGATCCTGTAAGTCCATAGGTTAGAACGTTAATCAAGTGATAACACTAACAGATGCTGACATTCACATTCATGACTGAAAGATTATCATTGGTTTATAATCAGAAGTTTGTATGTCTTAGAGTGTTTCCCGGTCTTATCCGAAATTCGGAGGAAACTTTTGCTGAACCCCAACTATACCATCAACTTTAATATAGAATCACATAATAAACTGTCAAAGAACATTCAATGAGAGGACATCGCCGGCTATAAAAGTAAAATAACATCTCGCGTCATCGTAGAGATAACATCTACACTTTATTAGCTCATTTAGATTAGAGTGGATATTCTAAGAAGTTTCTGGCTTGGGTAAAATCTATACAACCTTACTAACGGATGACGCAATGGAATCTCTGCTAAAAGGGATGTATAAGATGGTGTGTTAATGTGCAATAATGCTCACAGGCTCAATACAGTTCTCTTTCTTACGACACATAAAAAGGTATTACATTTTTAACAGACTTGTACTACAGGCATAACAAAAATGTTATAATCAAACTGGTAAAATATTCTTCTTATTTTTGACAGATTGTCCAACAAAAATCAGTAAGAATCTTTTTATAAATAAACCATTTTTATAAATTAATATGGAACCCTGGAAGGAAAAGTAGAATTTTGTACAGGCGAGTTATTTGTTGGTCCACAGCTTCAATAATTCCCATACTCAGACATGTCCTTAAAGTGCTCAAGGAAAACTTCATCAAAGAAGGTGTTCCCGGTGTAGACGAACAGAAGAATTGGGGTCAGATGTAGACAGGCATTGTGTTACTTGATTGTACTGCCATTGACGGAATTCAAATTAATTGATAGTAGTTAGCCACTGACAACTTGAACACAGAAACAGTCTTGTACATTTATCTGGTGTTGAATGGAGACAGGGAAAAAAAAGTGTTTCCTAACCTGACAAAGTTAGCGTTATTTCAAAGACCTTCTCAAGTCAGACTTCAGGGATAACTGATCCTTTTCCAGCTGCTCTGTTGTCTAGTCAGTCTTGGAAACACGCAGAGCATTGAAACGAAACGCTAACATAATGATTTTCCCGGACGTTATTAAAAGTGAAATAACAAAGCCATTCCGAGAAGCCTCCAGGTTTCATTACTACTTGACGATGGCAACAGAGAGTATATATTTGTGTTGGAGTGTGTTGGACGCCTGTAGCCGCTCTCTATATCGGTATTCTTTCTTGCGGGTGGTTTGACTGGTGCTTCCTGTGCCCAGTTGCTCTCTTAGCTAATTGGCACTAGAAAGCCGATTTGTTCTGGCGTCTTGCCTTGATGCTTTCCTGTATAACGTGGCGTCTTTGCCAGTTTCGTATATGAGTGAAATACCGTTAGGTACGGCTTAAAACCCCAATTAAGCAAAAAACAATATTCATCTTCGTTATGGATCAGGATCGATGAACAAGGTCAGAGGTGATACTTATTTATTTATTCGATATCTTAACGTAATCCGCGGATTTATGACGATTGCATATGCATGTGGGTAGCTAACTTGAGCCTTTCGGTGTAGTCACGGACGCGTTCCGGTTTCAAAATCAACGACAACATTTGTTTGTTTGTGTTGGTTTCTTTATACAATTGTAAAGGATCGCGCCGTGTCTTGGTAGACAGCTGAACCCTCTTCACTGTATTCAGGTAGGTTCGAATCCCCATGTCCACCTTAGCCACAGGAGTGACTTTTCCGATGGCTGTGGTGATCGCGGCGTGTTTTTTACGAGATTTCTTGTCGGTTTTCGACCATACACCGGCAAAATCGCCATATAAGTGAAATACCCTTGAGTACGACATTAACAACCAATCAAATATATAAATAAATATACTTTGCAAAAGACAGTTATAACACAAATTGTGCAGTTAATAATTTGAAGGGAGCTAGTATCTAGTAACTTAGTAGCATAAAATATAATAATTTACCTCACAAAGAAGCCCAGAGTAAATATTTAACAGAGTTTAAGCTCTTGAATATATAATATACAGCTCACGAGAACGGTAACTTAAAGGATGTCTCCGGCTATAAAAGGAAACCAAAGTCTCACGTCATTAAATACAAAACAATCTCCACTTTATTACCCTTTGTAAAGTATGTGACTTAAGCGATGATACACGGCAAGCTGTTGTGGTAATGGACAATGAAACCTATAGTAACGCCGTTTACTACCGGATAAAAGCCTACATCCGAAAGGATTTTCTGTCTTATTCTCGCTCTTGAGCCGGCTTATGAAAAACATTAACTTCACGCCGTTGATGTAAGACGTTACGTCACGGCATGGTTGGTTTTAATGGCTCATGAGAAAAGCTGTATTGTCATTTAACACCTAGCTGAATAAAAAAAAGATACACAATAATTATCGCTGCTTAATTATGCAAATGAACTGGCTGGCTAGACATGCGGGAATAAGTGTTTGTCTCTTACAAGTGACCAAATAAAGCTAATTTATCTGCCTTGCAATGTCGGCCATCCACACATTTTGGTTTGTCATTTCAATGATTTTGCTAATTAATCCTTGAAAGCTTGTCTAATCCGTAAAAAACATTTTTCATGACGTTTCGGAAGTGAACATTGACAATTTTTTGGGATCTAATCTTCTCCTAGATTGAACAGATTGTATTCCAAACAATCTTGTTGGCTGATACCTTTACTGGAATCGAAACCACAACCCTCATAGCCAGGCAACATCTTAGCATTGAATGGCAGCCACCTGAGCTTTACTTCAAGAGCTAACCATTGCCATCCTCAACACAAAGTATGTCCTGAACTTTTACCCGGTGTTGAATAGAGAAGGGATGAAGTTGTTTCTAATCAGACGAGGTTAGGATATTCAAGCATCATCGGAACTCTACTTTCAGAGATATTGGCTTTCTCAGCTACTCTATCATAAAGGCAGTATTAGCAACTTGAACATGTCCATAACCGGAATCTCCACATATTGAATGTTACCATGACGAAAACAAGTCATTTCAACGTGTTTACAGGTACAGGATGGCATTTTATTTTTAAGTTAACACCGTCCGTTTCTTTATAAATATCGTGGTTTTATGACCACGAATTGATAACGTTTCTCATACTAATACTTCAACTCCAGATCCGTTGACTATTGTGCCCTGACATCACTACTGGTAGTATTCAACAGGAATTGTTGGTTATTCGAATTACAGGACAAACGGATTACTTTAAAGCCGTGTTTGGTTGAATAATAGCAATAAAGATTAAAGTGTTAACAGTAATTGAGAGAGATTATTTTGAACCCCACAAAAACACTCATCAATTTGTCGAGAAACGTTTAAGAGTATTATTGTGAAGTTGAGCGGTTATAAGTTTTAAGCTTTACATTGACGATACTTCATTCCTTCCGGATGTCAAAGGACACCGACCAAGTGTCAAACGTTATCCCGGACCACATCTGACAATTCATGCCTCATGTTACACACATCATTGTTTGGTACTAGTATATAATTTTTGGAAATTATAATGGGCGACATACCAGGTATTTACAATAGCACTTATTGTGCATGCACCAGGAACGAGTTAAGATTGAAAATTAAAAAAGTCAAGCACATAATAAACAGTTCCGGAGAACAAGCAATTAGAGGATACATCACGCTGTAAATGCAGAGAGAAAACGTCAAAGTGTGTTTGCCAATCTTGGTTAGAGCGTACTAACATAGAAGCACAATCTTACATAATAGCCATAAGAATAGACTGTACTAGAATGGGGTATTAAAATCCGTGCCTCAAGTGATGAATAAACACCAAACTGACGTGTTAATGTGCAATAAAGCCCATATAAACTTAACTTAATACAGGATAAAAGCATTCACTCGAAAGATGTGAAGATTATCAGTAGTTTATGGTCGGCTGGGTTTCGCTTTTGGATCGATTGATAACAAAGTTTTTTTTCTTAAGGACATTGTTACTAGACAAGTCACAGTCTCTGGGTACATGCATGTATGCCCGGTGTTGTAGTACGCAGAAAGGCTATGTGCTATAATAGCAATATTCACAAGGCGCACAAGACTATTACAGCTTCTCGAAGACAGCCGAGATGTCGTACTCCAGGATCTTCTGGAAGATGGGTCCAAAACATGGTCACCTCTCTCGCCAACCAGCTGAATAACAATTGTTCATCAGATCTTCAGAATTGGGTTTATATATGGGTGACCACATCGACGCAACAACAATTCTTCTGGATCGACAACTTATTATCATGAAGTGCATATGCACTGATTATATGTGCTGAATAACATTTAAATGTTAACACCGAAATGTTAAATGTTATCACGGTGTAGGACCAATTCCATGTAATGAGGCTTAACATTTGATCTTTTTCTAATTTGGTTTATTTGATGTTTTGTTTGATCCGAACCACGGGAAATTAAATAAAAAAATATTATATTGGTTATTGCACCCAATTGTTGAGTCCGATCATTACATTGAGGAACGCAGAGACAAAATGTTTGCGTTGCTTTGGAGAATATTTATTGAACAACTTTGGATGTAAAGAGGACATGGTTGTGTGATTTCGAGAACATAGCTTTCTCTTTTATATGTGCATTACAACACATTGCCATATACTGTATACTGTATACAGGCTACAGCGCGTATTAATGGATACTCATGAGCCGAGCCACTCTGACAACAACCCTTGTAATTTCACCGTCTAGCCGTGTGATAGTTATTATGTGATACTTTAACTAATGGAAATACGTTCGTTTTGATTGGTTAAAGCATATTAGAAAACATCACGATATTTCTGACACTCTAGAAATGGTCGAATGTGGAATGTCGTCTAGCGTGTGCTTTTTAGAAATTGTCAGCTCAAGCCTCCCTGTGCAAGCAGACATGGTAGATAAATAAAGACAAAGAACTTTGAATCTATTGTTATTTGTGTATATAACTGTGGCTATTTCAGGAATTTGTGTGACCTATTTATAAATATTGATTTAATTGATTGCTGTTTAACGTCGTACTGAAGGGCATTTCACCTATGTGAAGACATTTCGTTGAAGGCGTTTGGTGGAAAACCAGATGGAAACCTTGTAAAATGAACCCGCCTATCCAACAGCTACCAGAAAACTTCTATTACCCACGGTTTAATAACACTAAGTAAATATTGTGTGAGAATATGATTATCCAACGTGACTGTGTGATACGACGTAATATAAACTTTATTTATTTTTTATACAGATAAAGGATGAACATTTCTCCATATTGATTCAGGTAAAAAGACTTGCAATGTTAGGAATCAATATTTTTTACGCATTTCAAATGCACTCTAGAATCCTTGTCATATTAACACGTAGAGTTTCAGAAGCAACATTTAATTTTGAACAGATTATTGTAAATATTTTTCAAAGAATCCTAATTCCACATTGACACACACCGAGACCAGATAATACTATTTGCTTAATGATTTGACTGAAGTGACCATTAACCCGGCTTGTGACAGGACGTCATGAATAGCATTAACTAATAGCTTTAAGACTAAGTTATATATACTTCTGTGGACACCTCGTGTCGTGGCGCCGCTACGAAGGTCACTCAGGAGGTGACGTCATACACCTCTTTAGATATAGTTTCTTGTCAAAGAACTGTCTACGACATTTCACTGGTTGCTCCCACTACCCATGCATAAAGTGTCATTTGCTTTGTTATAATGTTTCTATTGATATTATATTTAATAAAACATTTACAATTCAAACAGTTGCAAACTACCAAGTTTTAGTTGCAGCTCTATATACGAAATTTAGGTTAGGAAAGTACTGTCAGTTATGCACAATAGTTTCAAAATGACTACTGTCAAATGTATTAGCAAAGATTACATTTGTTGACAAGCTTGAATTTACACTGATAGTAAGTATTATTGAGAATTAAAATTATTGAACGCTCATTTACGTTAGCAAATCAATTCAAGATTTAATAATAACATGTGACACGATACAGAACTGTCAATAATTTCTGTTTAACAACAACAACGATAGAATTTAAACTGAATGTTCATAAAGGCTTTCAGCTTAAAAGAAGTATACCAATTGGTACGATGCAATTTAATCATGAAGACTGTAAGTCAAATAATACATATATTTCACATTAATGAT
The DNA here is from genome assembly GCA_032466195.1 of Katharina tunicata. Classification (NCBI taxonomy): domain Eukaryota; kingdom Metazoa; phylum Mollusca; class Polyplacophora; order Chitonida; family Mopaliidae; genus Katharina; species Katharina tunicata. The sequence goes on along the minus strand of JAVFBZ010174429.1, from coordinate 9,702 downwards.
ATCAGGTGCCATGTTCCACAGACCATTGACATACATACAGTGGTCGAAATAATTTAATTTTCGGTGGCAAATCAGCCTTGGCTGAAGTCGTAGCACTCCGGGAATAAGGATTCATCACAGGTCGTTGGTTAGAATTGTACGGAATGTATAATTGGGGGGCTCCGGCAACTGAACTCTCAACGTAAAGTGAATATTCATAGTAATGAAGTACACCATTATACAACATTAATATTGTTATTCTTACAAGTGCGTTTCGAGGTCAGTTGAAAGTGCTTAACGACGTTAGAGTTAAGTTGGCAGTTTGATAACACACATCGTTAAGTGCGCCTGTGGTCTATTTCTTATTATAATTGTCAAGTGTGAATTGCTCCAGCCTATCATGACACAGGCGGCCACAGCCAATTCCAAACACTCGCGATTCCACCATATTTCGCCACCAAGGGAATAGATATAGTAGACTTCTAAACTGCTGGCCACGTTAAAAGTGTGCTCGTTTTCCTCAAGAGGCATAGGAATATAATTGCTCTAGCAGCCGTCTTCGTCTGAGCTGTTATAACGTATGGGAGCCAAATCAGACCATCTCTCACCACTTTGATCTAAAATCGTGGTATCGACAAAGCGAAATATCGAGTTCACTTCAACGAGATATCATATCGTCTTTCGGCTTCGATATGAACCAGATATAAATTTAATAACTCGTGAAGCTCTTAAAGATTTTAGGAGATTTCGGTTACTTCATTGCGTAATAAATGTGTTAACATGTATTGCGAAATCATACCGTTTCTGTTTTTACCGCGAGTTAACCTTTATGAGTGATAATCTCTTAAGAGTATTTTAATGTACTTCATTTGCCTTCCCTTGTTCTGGCTTAATGTAGATTAACCTAGAAGATTTATGAGACATCTTGAAAATGCCTGTGTTAATTTAGTTTTATACGGTCGGGAAAATCAATTAGTGCTGAAAGAAAACACTTAAAGTTTCCAAAACGTAACTATATTGAGAGGCTGGGAAACGAATGGAAACCGAGCTATGAATAACGTAAAAAAATCCATGTGCGTCCTATTAGGAAACTGTTGTTAAGTTAGAGGACAGGGAAGTTGTTGGCTATCTTAAGTAGAGAATAGCTTCTCGGAAAGTTCAACCAGGAGGAAATATTGTATCCGTCAATTGAATATCTGGAACGGGTCATAATTGTCTAGGCATTATAGATTCCATGCCTAAATATTATTAGCACGCGGGCCGCAGGCCTCGATTGCTTTTGACTACAGTATATGAGTCAACTAATGATCGGCATCTATTGAATATCCAATTCAGATTGCAACAAATAGGCTATGTTTTTTATGGCGTTTAGAAAGTGACCAATAACACTATTTTTACTGTTTGGGATATCAGACTGAACAGTGTCTAGTTCAGAATAGTTTGCAGGCTGTGACATGGATATACAGACCTGCTTGTTGGCGGAATTTCTGTAAGCGAGACATTTGATAACTGATCATTTTTATATTTCGGAGTCTACCATAGGTCAAAAATGTTAAGGTGATTATATTTTGTTTAGCGGAAAGGGAAATCTCATAACAATTGCAAATTTAGAACTACACGAACGTTGAGTGAATAACTAAACTGAAAACAACTTTTGTTTTAAATATAACTTACCGAACATAGTTCTTTGTGTTTTTGATTGGTTCAGCGATTGCGTTCAAACACCCACGCCCATTTTCCTTTCTAAACAACAAAAAGGAGAAGTCTTTATTGCCCTTTTTATATAATAAGATCCCTGTACTCTTAGTAAACAAAATTAACACTGGGTTATCTTTTTAACATCCATGCCCAGGGGCCGCTTTCACGATATTTTTTTGTCGTGCGACATTTTGTGAAAGTGGCCCCATAATTTTAATTACCTATTTTGTGTCTTTGCTTTCAAAATGAGCGACTGTGTGGCAATATATCCAGCAGAGCAATTTATCCACATTACAAGTCTAATATAATATTCATAATAAAAACTAACTAAACCGACTATCAGGGGCCACTTTCACAACATATCGTAATTAAAATTACGTCTCGTTAAACTATACATATCGGTATTATAATATCGTACGATATTATTTAGTCGTGCGACATTTTATGAAAGTGACCCGGGTATATAATATTCTAATCCTGACGTCAGTTTAATGTGCCGTTATTGTTTGCGCGTACTTTGTTGGGAAAACCGTTAAGATTTTGGAACTGACACGCCATCACTTGCGCCAATCTTTGAATTCAACATGTCGCAGCCGTGGTATTGGTCTATACGTACACCATTTGTATTTAAAAGCTGCTTGTAGCTTGTGTAACCTACTGCCCTAACTCGTTTCAACTTATCCCCACTTGTACATAAAACAGCTGGATTTCCCAATTTGCATATGCCGTATTGTCTAATGAAGGTAGAACAACAATCGATTTAATATTCATCATGCCAGGCGGTAGGCACATGTTTCTATTCTCACCCTGCTCTTGTCACACTCACCTCCCCAGTGAAGGAAGTTCCTGTAGAATTCGCCGTATATAATATAAAAAAAAAAAAACGAACGACATGAGTTACAATTGTACCCAAAATGTTAACAGAGACTCCAACCCCACTGAAGATTTATTTCACTTAATGTAATGAACACCAGCACGTAATACTAATCAACTGTCACAAATAGCCTTTTTCACTTTGATTTCGAAATTTCAACTGTTTTCATCTCTTTGAAATGCTCCAGTCCATGTGATAAAATGTTCAAGTTTATCGTAGGCTGATGAAAAATTCCAATAAAGGTTGATTGCATTGTGTTAAACATCATGCGATTAGCTCTGTTTAGTTCATTTTTTTCCGGTGCTGTCATCAGCTTGCTTCAGTATCCAATAAAGGCAATGATATTTACTGGAGCACCTCGCCGCCTTTCCTGTCGCCGGTTACATCGCTAATATTGATCTCCATATACCAGACACAGTAGCAGAGAACTGGCGCAGGTCTGCTTGACGCTGGCTCCCAATGAAAGCCCGCTTTACTTAAACCACGTGTGTAAAACAGAACAGCGCCGCAGTTCAGCAGCTCGCATCACCTTAGACGGCTGGAACAGTGGAAGGTAGAAATGGGCTAGAATGGATTTGATAATAGAGAACTGAAAAACCTGCCTGGATATACATTAGGTCTGGAGATAGGGGAGGCAAGAGCCACTGCCAGCTCTTTACGCTACAAATTGAATTCATATATTTACCTTGTGTATCTTCCGTTGAGTTGAGGAATTAATTATTCCATCATCTGTCAACATTGGAATCCAAATACCATACCTAGGTTTGTGATTGTCTGCCAAATGTGTGATAGCGCTTCAAGGCCACTGCAAATGGCGTTTTGCGTGGATAAATATTTTAGTTGGAAATGGTTGGAAATTAGGTTTAACTTCCTATAGGGCAATGTCGGAGTTAGGTGTTTGTGTTTGAAATGCTGAATCCAAACAGAAGCGTGGATATCTACGGGATATACAAGGTGCTCTAAACAGTGGCAGAAGAAAATGTGTTGTCGTTTTCTTCTATATCTGTTTTTTCTTGGACTGTTTTGTGTGAAAGGTAAGCTATCAGTGTTTTAAAGATTAACAGCATTATTTCTGCCACTTTCTGGCAACATCTTTACCGGTAACGTACCGCCGTTCATATAATTCATAGAGGGAGACATCTCGATTCATACTGTATTGAATAGCATAATAAGCCGAGAACATGACACAATGACATTACACAAAGAGCCGACATGATATACCAGCATGAACCAGAACGCAAACGAAACTATACGATATTGAAACTATCAAGATAATGTTTATTTCAGTTGCATGTGACACATACACCAGTTTTGTCCCATTTGTACGTAAAATACATCGGTTTTAGATTAACTGTATTTGAAAAGCGTTGTTTGAAACTCGACAAGTATTTAGCTGAAATAGTACTGTAACAAATGTATTGTGAATCGAATATAATCGAAATCAATTACAGTTTCTGGACCGACCAAAGGTGTACGTTTCAGAAAGTATTTACAAGAAAAATGGGGGTCTGATTTATCATAATAATTACAATAGCGACTATAAGTCACGTCATGTGATGCAATATATTTTGACGAGACTCATTAAAGTTCCGTGTATAAGCTACTTAATTTGTCTCTTATAACATTATAAAGAAGAGTAAAAGAGATGACATTTTTCCGTCCAGTCCTCACCGCGTCCATAGTTGTAAAAATACACTTATGAAAGATTTGAGATTGTACCCGGAAGTCAAGTAGAAGAGAACAACACTGACATGTCCTATTGGACTGTGCCCAGCCTAAGACGTGGACACATGGCCTTCGCGTGGTCATAACGCGATGCTTTATGTTTCATCAGTTTTTCTCTGACACTTTCACCTTTCTTATTTGTCCTTATCGTTTACAATAGTGTTAAACTGGTTCATTGGACAAGGTAGAGCAAAGTTACGACTCGCACAACCGATACGCGTTGATGCTTGGGAACATTCGTGACAATCTTATTAAATTAAACAGAAAACAGAATCATCATGCATTCATGTGTATTTTTTCTTTTGGAGTCGAAACTTTGCTCTACTTTGTAAAACACCTCTGTGGAAATAATGGTATTAGATTTTTTTAGGAAAATCAAAATAAAAGCTACATTTTGACTACAGGTGTCAACCGTATAGAAGACACATTACTTCTTGCTCGCCTTGTCAGCTATGGATAAAACAAATTATGTTCGCATGCTTGATGTTTATGAACTGCTGAGCAAGATTTATCGTCAACATTATGTAATCTAGATCATAAATAGAGTGAATGATTGATGGGTCTATAAACGTTATTTTATCCGTTGTCTACCCCGCACGAACATATGTTTTAATGGTTATTGTATAATAAAGTGTAGTCATTGGCTTGAGAGCAGTCTGAGGTCATAGGCAGAAACGCTGCACTGGTACCGATTAAAAACTTGGATGCCATATATGGTTACGTGTTTGTTCCACAATATTTCATAGGAAACTAATTGACAACACATGATCTTAGATCATACCCATTATGATCTATAGCCTGTACCGTTTTATTCATTACTATTAATACATCCGATTATCTCATTGCTCATAGATCATATTCACCCGTGTAAACGACGTGTACATTTACTAAGTTTTAATTATTTGATGGGTGTTTAGCGTCGTTTCCAAGGGTATTTCAACTACGGATACATGACGAATTTGCGTTGCTGATGTATCGTAGAAAACCGCGAAGACACCTCGTAACCCCCCCCCCCCCCATCCCCCGCCCCGTGATCTCTGTACCAACAGAGTGATTTGAAAGTATACCGGCAGTACTGTTATAGGGACTCCGCATAATTTACTATGCGAATAATATAACAATAATATTTTATAAGCAATGTTTGTTAATCTTTTTAATTTTGTCATAAATTTCTTGTTCGTGTAACAATAGGTGAAACAACTATGCAAGCTTACAGGTCACAAACTGGTTCATAAGTCTGTTAACCCGTAATCACATCTCAATATGACTGGTTGCATGGTTACCAACTATATATATTTCCATATACAATATATACATCGTACACGTGCTCCAGTAATATATGTTATTGTTTGGCTTGCAGTGTCTTGAAGCGCAATTTGTACCATTTGTCTTTCTTGGACAGTGTATAGTTTCCGTTTATGCTCTCTTTATCTTATTGTTACCGTTTTTGTAGAAGGGTGGTTTCTTTTGTCTGTTGAAATGAAATAACATGTACCATGCCTATACCTAAGCAAACAAACACTTACCCTACTAGTTTTTGTGTAAGCTTTGCATAGTACGCAGGAATAATATCGGATCCCAGGTTCAATTACTGTCCAAACAGATGAATGTGCGGTCCCAACGAATAGTAGGCGGATAACAAATGTGTCTTTTGGGAGACAAACTGCTAGGATGTCGTCAGTTGTAAGGGACTCAGTGATCAGCGAGTGGTAACACTAATGATCTGGAGGACAAAACATAGGATTAGGGTCATAGGGTCATACACGGTTGTTTGTGATTGTCAAGAAGTTTACACTAGTTATAAGATCATTTTATCGCAGCATATATTTTAGGTTCACACAACACAAACATGAGTATTCTCTTTCGAATTGATACGCATAATACAGTTACGAAAAGTTGACGAAGTCAAATAGTACCCATTTCTGCTGGAGACCTTAGAATATTATGAACAGAGCAGACGTATAACAACGTATGTTTATGCAAATAAAGATCGGTTAGGATATACAAGTTCGTCTTTCTGTACATGATACAAAATAGTTATTACCCTGTTTTAATTCAAGGAATAGACTGACATATATTTAGTTTTGTCTCCTTTTGTCAGCATCAGCAAATCACCCGGAGACAAACATAACTATTATCGGCATATCCATTTATTAATGTTATGTAATTTTTCAAACTGAACAATTTTTGGTCAACTTATATTTAAGTTATATAATAGAAAAAAGTCGTTGAAAGCTTAACGAATGTAAAAGACACACGGTTATTTAAGCCTTTTATTAATGTTATATTTTTTATTTATTTTTTATTTTTTTTATATAGTTTCCCCGGTACGTGGAAAGGCTTTAAGAGTAGTCCCTGTAGTCGTTTATAGCCCAGTAAACGACTTAACTACAGTTGTCCAACTGAGAGGCAAAATACTGATGATTACAGGTTGACATGCTGACAGTAATAACACTTTTATAAAGATTCTATATTGCATTCACAGATTGCCTCTAGACAAGGGGTTTGTATTTTGTCCATAGCGGTAGCTAAGTTAACAATTTATTATAATATAATGAGCTACCACGATAAATAAGGAGTTATTAGTAAAAAAAGGTAAAAAAAAATATGCTGAAAATAAACTGGAATTCTTTAAACTCAATTCTAGAAAAGCAAAAAAATATTTTTCTGAACGAGATTGATTCATTTTTGCGAATCATACACTTGACTTAGCTTTATTTTTTATCAAGCAAGCCCTTGATAAATAAATAACAGCATGACTGTTAAGAAACCCGAGCACACCTTTGACGTGCTAATTGTGTGGACAAGCTGAAGATAAACACCACGACTGTTTGGGATCAACTGAATTGTTAACACCTTCGGTATTCCATGTTTATACGCTAGAATTTCTAAAACGAAGTGTCTGAGTAAACATTAAACGTTGCGTCATGACAGGTTCGGAAATATTTAAAGTATGCCACATTGTCGGCCATGTCTGGTAAATGTTTTTCTACAATGCCATATTACCAATAAGCTGGTACGAATTTGAGTAACCTAATTTCGACTCGAGACTTTTCAGTTCGTTGGCAATGTAAAAGTGTCAAAAAGTCGGGACGGCCAAACGATTTGTGAGACGACTCGTTAATAACCATTTGGCCATGTTCTTTTATCTGATCAGCGTATATCAATATATGAAGACAGCTACTTCAAACTAAATTATTTGTTTCGCCTGAAAATAAAATAAAGTTCCGGCAGTAAATACAAACTTTACTCTGAATGTTATGATCACGGAATAGTCGCTAACAACATTAACTCTTTACTGTTCGTTTCCATATATTGAGCGACGATTAGGTGGCAAATTTCAGGCAAATTAACATAGGATGGTGCTGTAGTCACACGAAGATTGCCAGAGTTCTCTGAGAGAAATGTTTGATCCTGAAACAACAGATTTCTACATGGATTTAATCAAAAGTATTATAAGCGGATACAATTGTATGGACACGTTTCACAAATACCTAAAACGGATACACTTTTCGATCGAGTAAACCACGTTTGATACTGTTTGATTTTATTATTTAAATTCGTCTGAACGCTTTACACGAATTGAGGTCAGGTAATCCGGTTTTCAGGGAAAAATGTATGCAATTATTGATCAGATGTGTTAGCGTAGCAACATTAGGCCTCTACTCCTGGTGCACATGCGAGTGAGTTTATTTGACTGTGTGTGCCATTTGCATCATTACAGTAACTATTTGGCAACGCCACACGTAGCTTTAGAAGAGCTGCACATTACAGATATATTTGGATTTGATGAGACGTGTGACTAGCTCCCCCGACATCTGTATCATCTGTAGCGGCTTGTTACTGTTACGTCTAGCTCCACCAACATCTGCATCATGTATCATCTCCAGGTGCTTGTTACAGCTACGTCTAGCTTCAATACCATGTGTATTATCTCCAGGTGCTTGTTACAGTTACGTCTAGCTCCACCAACATCTGTGTTATCGTTAAGGGCTTGTTACAGCTACGTCTATCTCCACCAGCATTTGTATCATATTTAGGTGCTTGTAACAGCTACGTCTAGCTCCACCAACTTCTGTATTATCTTTAGCGGCTTGTCACTGCTACGTCTAGATATACCAACTTATTTTTGATTCTGCCATTGCCTGGATTTTATACTGTATGATACGAGTTCATTCATTGGTCGTTTATAAACCTTCCGCTACCTTAAGTATCCGTTGCACAGGTGGAAGTTTCAGAAGGCTTAAAACTGAAATTTCGAGAAATGGAAACACTTAAGCAGAACGTTCAATTCTCTAAAATTTTGTAACAATGTAAATATTTGTACCCTCAATAGGAGGGTTGAGTTTTATCTTTCTTCACTATTTTAAAATTGTGCTTAATTGATTAAATATATTTAAAAAATCAAACGGGGACTTCATTATTAGCTGTTGCTAACATTTTGAGTCAACATGTCACTGATATCAGCTATACATATTACGTTTATCTAACCGCTTTAGTTAGCCCATTAACGTATATGCGTAAAGTGTCGGTTAAATGATACTAGGATGTTTAAACACGACCTGACATGATCACAGCTGATTTGCTGTCGACATTATGTAATCTAGATCACCATCAGAGTGAATTATTGTATGCACAATGATTAGTTTTACAAGACAAAGAGGCTGTGGTATAAGGTTTATTATATTGATATTTGCTTTCTGATTTATATTACCTTGGTAACGAAACCCTTTTGTCTGCTACTAGGGAAGATAATTGAAATCCGAAAGAAAATAATTGAGCACCATAAAGGTGTCAGAGAAAACTACTTAATAAAACACGACACAGCTTTCACTATTCGTTGATTGTTAAACATGCACTTCCTCAAACTTAACAAGTTGAAACTCCATATTCTTTCTAGTAAACAACCATGATATTTACTAAAGTAGTAATATTACCATCGCTTATTAGCACCATACGATGACTAAGAAAATTTTGCAATTGCTTAATAATTAATTGCGGCTATATGTATTTATTTCAACACGTATAACAACCAATATGACGCATTTATAAACAACCTAACAAGTCACTTAATTTGTTACTCAGTCTGCTTATGACAAACATATTGATCATTGACGTCTTTATTCGAATGTATTAACCAGCGTACCTGGTTTCCATCAAAGCAAACAAACACGTACTTTGGTAGTTTTCCCATAAGCTTCTCGTCGTACGCAGGAATAATATCAGATACCTTGTTTAATTACTGATCAAATAGACCAGTGTGCAGTGCAGAACAATGTTAGACGGACACCAAATCTGTCTTTTTGGAGATAAACGGTTTGTATGATTGTCGCTTGTAAGTGACATAGTAATTAATGCATGTGAAGACTAATGATGAAGACAAACTATATGCCATTAGTCTAGAGGACCAGAACGGACATTTTTAA
>JAVFBZ010174419.1:0-16045 GCA_032466195.1 Katharina tunicata | reverse complement strand
TCCAGGGACATCGAAAACAGTCAATGACGTTGCACAAAACAAGTCTGTAAAAACCGATGTTTAAGATATTTTACCGTTATTTAAATGTAGCGATTGTGAAGAAATTATGTTTTAAACTATGTAATTGCCAACTTATTGACGAATTTACCGTCAGTTTTATTAAATTAAGAAAACAAAATTTGAAGTGAAGGCGGCCATATTTGTTTTTTATTACCCGTGAGTTGAAAATTCTCCCAGGGTGTACAGGTTTTTATCCCCTGACAAATTGGCCAATCAAAACACAAGGAATTTGGTTGACGGATAATAAGGCTTTTGACCAGAGAAATCCACTGTTCTCCAACTACTTGATATAAGCTTTGGTTTATTAAAGCCCTGGGTGATGGCAAAGAAGTTCTGTATTTATTTCTTGACATAAGTACGGCTTTTGATCATTGTCCTTATTTTGCCCAACATCGAGAAATACTGTTTGAAAGTGCGCGTGAGTGTGAGTACTTTGGGATATTTATACGGCCTTACTATTATTATACGGTCCTCGTTGTCTTGGACAGGCTCTAAACTGTACGGTTATTACGACAGCTGTAATTTACCCCTTCCTCTAAACGGTTTTTCACAGTAATGGAAAATATTGAGCCAACGGTCCTACACCAGCCGGTTCGGACTGGCTTTCCTTCCGCTTCCGCTTTCTATTCTTCTACTTTTTTCCCTCGTACATTGTATTTGTCTCCCTCGTACAGTGTATTTGTATTTTACCTAATTTTTATAGTACTATTTATATGTCGGCTTCTATATGTTTATATGTATATGTATGAGTTTTACACCAGTATAAACTACATATGTGTATGTACACATATAACATTGTACCCATTACGGTTCAATTTAGAACATGAAAATCTGAAAATATATCGGTAACATTTTGTCGATATCCATGTGCCAGTCTAACAAGAGACCCAAGTTCGAATCCCGGTGGAGGCAAGTACATTTTTCTTTCTCTACATTTATACAAAAATATATATATGTGAGTATGCATATTTATATTTTATATATGTATGAATATGTGAATATATAACTTTATATTATAACTATATGAATCCCAACTTCTTTATTTATTAACGCAGCGTTTCAATGTATATTCTGACTTCGTTCTCAATTATACTGACATGTTACAATCATCCACAACAACAACTAACCCCGATCTTCATTGATCAGACATTTCATCAGAACTTGAAACCAACTTCATCCAATTCAAGCAGAAAATCCTCATCACCACCCCCTATCAGAATCACATTCCCCTTCATAGGACCCTTAAGCTACCAAATTAAAAGACTATTGCAGGCAAACAGTATTGATTGTGCATTCACTAGCAATGTTAATCTACAAACCAATCTTCGAGCCACAGGTAAATGCCCATCATTAGTGAAAAAACAACTCAAGGACTGTGTTTACATGATGTAGACAACAATACATTGGAGAAACTTGCTGCTCATCAAATAAAGACTAAAGAAACATAAACCTCTTCAGATTACATAAATTCAATATATATATACTTCTCCCAGAATTATAATATGTCTAAATGCTTAAGAACGATATCAGAAAAGACATTGAAACGTTGTGGTAAAAAAAGTTGGAATACATTAAGTATTGTCTTATTACTATTAGTAATATATATATAAGATTGTTGTATGTCAGCTTCTAAATGCCACTCAAACAAGATGAATATTCTTGTCGTGGCTGCCTGAAACAATATATGGGTAAAACAGTAAGTTCTCTTATCACCAGAATTTCTAAACATGATATTAACAGTGCAATTTACCAACATATAACTGAATGTGGTCACTTCCAATTCTTAATGTCTCTTTATACGCTAATACTAAACGATAACCGTAGTCAAAATGAAACTAAAATATTAGATAAAGCAAATCATTTGTCAGAAATTCTATTAAAAGAGGCATACTGGATTTAAAGGGACAACCCACATTTAAATAATGGCCTAAAAGCAAGCAAACAACTATCCCTAAAAATGAAGTGAATATTTATCACATGTAGGCGTATGTCAATGCAAGGGCCATCCAAATAACGAGCTGCGCAGGTATTTTTGTTTGTGCGTTATTGTGTATTGAAGTTTTTGATTGTCTTTTGCATTTTTTCTCTGCTATGGAAACAACCTTTAACATGTTTAATACTGTTGCGCCAAATACTAATTTGAATTATGTTTCAAAAACTAGGCTTAGATTGATGCTTGACTTCTGTAGTGTTGTTGGTATTTCAGACGGCCACATTTTGATATAGATAACGCACAATGTATATCTGGAAACGAAAAAAATATATATGTATACATATATACAAAAATATATATAGTCAGACAGTGTATCGTAAATCTTTACTGTATATAATTTGTGTTTATTGTCTTATCGTTATATCCACCTCGTTTTCTTTCCATTTATAATTGGTCTTATCATTTATACTATTATATTTATCATAAATTCAGACACCTAGGTATCGCTATATCTAGTCTATTGGTCTTTTTTTTAATTAACGTTACCTCTGTTTCAGATTTATCGTCTATATATTGTACATGTTTTATTATTTACATTAACCTACTGAGCTCCTAATTTATACGGTTGAATAAGAATTATTTTTCAGCTTAGTTTCATCTCTGCTTCATTTTAAAATTACATAGTCTTCCTCAAACTCATTTGTAAACTCTGTCCCTCTTGACATGGGTAAAACGACAGAACTGGTGACAATTTAACAATGGACGCCCTGTGAATCAAAATAAAAAACCCTGACTTTTCGGTATTTTCAAAAGCTTTAAAAACACTGCTTCAGATCCTCCAGTGTCTCCACCATATTGGCCTCCTTGTTAAGGAATAAATCCATTGGTCACGTATATGTCCCTTAAAGGGACATATACGTGACCGTTGGCTTTATTCCGCAAAATGATTGCCCACCATGAATCATGTCTTGTAAAATTAGCACACATGCCTTTATCGTCTAAGAATATAGGTTGCTTGTTTAATTCAATTAAATGGGGTAAACAGAACTTTTCGACATAAACTTTTGAATTTAACTTTGGTCACCTTTGAGTCATTTGTTCGTTCAATAAAATCCTACCATTCTAGCTCTTCTCTGTTTTCCCCAGTACCCCGGCTGTTGCCTATACGTCTGTTAACCATTCTCCATCTCAGCCTCCTTATCCACAACCTGGCCTTTCTTCATCTGCCTCCACACCTTATTGTGGAAATTCTTCTCGTTCCCCTTCTCCTCCGCCCCCCCCACCCCTTCTACCCCACTCCCCCACGTCCATACGACCCCTACTCCTCTGTCTCAATTGCCTCAGCCAGGACCCTCTAGCTCACCCCTCCAGCTCATTCCCCCCAACGCGTCTGATCGTTCCTATTTCGATGCCCTGAGATCCCCACCGCCAGTTCCACGAAAAGTTCAGTTTAATAATAAAGAAGGTAACACATTTTAGAAATTCAGACACACTTAATATAAATGGCACCTTCCAAAAGTAACCAAAATAATCTTGTTTTTATGATATTCTGATCTATCTAGGATAATTTAGAACCTCACCCTGCTATCTAAGTAGAAGCAGAAGAAACCGTTTACTGACCTCGGGATTAATGTTGGACAGAGTTTGAGCATGTTGCAAACACTTAAAATCAGCATATTCTCCATAAGACGGAAACACAACCTATCTGTAAGCTTAGATATAGTTATACATATTTAGTTATCATACCAGCTTATTAAGGGTCTGCCACGGTTATAATGACAAGGCAGGGTTACATATATTAAACAGAACGACAAATGAGTAACCCTGAAAATTATTTTAAAAACTAGATAATCCTCTCAGGGCAGAAAATTTGATGAATTTCAACGAAATAATCCTTTCTTTAGAGAATAAAAAAATCCTTACTTCTATCTACGAGCAGGATGGGATTCTAAAATCAGGCTGTTTTTAAAGTCTTCCGAAAACTCACAAACTACAGTAGAAATGGCCTCAACCGTCTATGCCCCCTGGTCGACCAATACCACCAGATTGTGGTTCTGAATCTCACTTTATTTCAGAATATACTGACTACTATCTGAAACCAATCGCTAACAAGCACCCCAGGTTTATTTAGAACACCGATAATTTGAATAAGTTAACTATTTCAGGTTCATAAAGACGTCAGATTAGTGACCCTGAACGTAGAATCAATGTACTTCAATATTGATATGGAGGTGGGTCTTCGGTCTGTGGAAAATGCGTTCTATATTAAGTAACCCAACCGTCGCCGTCCAATTACAGAGGAATTGTCTATAATGGAACTCAGTTTGAAATGTAATGACTTAGAGTTCAATGGCCACATTTACCAGCAAATATAAGGCTGTGCTATGGGCAAAAGATTTAGACCCAACTTTTCCTCCATCTTTATGGCAGAGTGGGAACATGAAGCTTTTTGAAAGTGTGATAAACAGCCTATGTTGTACCTTAGGTATTTGGATGATATATTTATTCCCTGGCAGCACTCTAGAGATGAACTAAATCTCTTCATCTCACCTTTTAATCAACATGACCCAAACATTCAACTTCAGCTTACTATGAACCTGATAAGTGTGGATTTTTTAGATGTCGCAGTGTACAAAGTTGCTGATCGTGATATAACGGGGATTTTGTATTGTAATGTATTATTTTACACTACGGATAGCCATCAACTACTCCATGCAAAATCTTTTCATCCTCCACAAACCTTTAATTATATTATCAAATCTCAAATAACAAGGTTTCACATGAATTGAAGCCCCCTCCCTATCCTTCAACGTGGCCTGCTCTGTTCTCTTTAAGGCCTTGGTTCCCAGACGATTTTCTCCTCGACTTCTTTGCAAGATGAAATCTGAAACCCTCAGGAAACTGAACAGTTATAATATAAACCAATTAACAAGACGTGCTAAAAGACCAGAATCAACCTGGTATATTGTCAGGTAAGTCGTCTAAATGTATGAAAAATATATGTAAGCTTAACTGTTGCATACCAGATAGGACAGTCTTCGTAGGGGAACAGACTACAAATGTTTATAATTTTGTAGAATATATGATTTTATATGCATAATTATATATATAACTCTATATTAAGTAAATTGTATCTTAACTTTCTAACTCACCCCCTTAAGAGAATCGATTACTAATATGTGAAAGTTCTCCCACCACTCTTCAAAGTATGCCAGAGTTTTGTACGAGTTTGTAGACCAGAGCTAGTGCATTCACTCCGAGGATTAACAGCCATTGCCTCCTTAAATATTATGGAGACGTACTGTTGCATTGATGCATTATGTAACCATCCAATAGAGAGAAGTCGATTCCGTAAACAACCCTGTCTTCATCTCTTCATCATTCGTGGCTACTTCGGCGTTTAAACGGTTAAGTAGTTTCCTGTTCTCCTCCTAGGACGGACTCGCACATCCAGGTTGTGTAAAACAAACCTGATCACCCGTGACCTTCGGCCAGTCAACGTTAACAAAATCTAGAAGGGTGATCAAAAAGTTTACAATTTGATATTTTGAACGTTTTTTTTATGTTTTGAACTGTGATTTTGAAAATGTGGTATACCTCATCACTTGTAAAGCGTGTCTTGAACAATATCACTCCTTAGTTTAGAATCAACGGCCATTTGAGTTCAATCTGATTACAGCTGATCTGTCCAAAATTTGAACATTTTCCCCATCTTGGTCATTCGGTTATAGAACATTTTGAAATCATGCCGATTGAAAAAACTCCGGTTTTTTTCCTTTTGAAGAGGAAACCAAAATAGAAACGCTTGGAAAGATAAGCTTATTTGATGAATACACTTCAAACATTGTACCCATTAGCGCTCAACTGGGAACCAGGTAAAAGCTCAAAGATAGGCTTTATTCCTCTTGTATTCCAATATGACCAGCCCATCACCCGGTTTGCTACTAGAGCAAAAAAACTACTGGTGCAGACAAAAATCCGTTTTGTATCGGATAACTCATAACTGCCTTTATTCTTGCTTTACAGACTAATGGGTTAATATCTTGGTCTAGATGATATTATGTTTAGATTATATCGACAAATATAGATATCTGTGTGTGCTGCATATTTACCACATGTCCCCCACCATCCAGCTCTTATTACCTTTTCCCGAGACGGCTCTAGGTTACCCAAAACAACTCGAGCCCAAGACCTATCCAGAAACTTGTCTTAGAATTTATCTAATAAATGATGATGATTTATCACTTTTCATTAGTCGAGAACGAAAAAAATATATATTGGATTTAAGAGAGGAAAGATGTAGATAATTATGGTAGAACAGCGTCGTTAATTGCTACGTTAGACTGATGTTTATTAAAGGAATATATGAAAATAAATAAAATCTCTAGGTCTAAACTGTTATTATCCGTCAACCAAAGTCCTTGTATTTCGATTGGTCAATTTGACAGGCAATAAAAACCCGTACACCCTGGGAGAATTTCAACTCACGGATAATAAAAGACAAACATGGCGGCCTTCGATTAAAATTTTGTTTTCTTGGTTTAATTAAACTGACTGTTAAATTCGACAATTAATTGGCAATGAAGGATGATAAATTCGTCATTGCGGGTTTTCGCAGATTGTACGAATTTGTATGACCGTCTTGAAGCTCGTACTCCATTTCGCCTGCGTCTCAGGGTGTAGGAGTTTCAAGATGGTCAGAAAAATCCGTACACCCTTTGAAAAACCTCAATAACTAATAGCATCCTTAGCTTATATCAATAATTGGTATAACTAACTGATACTTGGTTTGACGGGTTACATATGTGACGAGGTCCTCATATGCTGACGGGATGTAAAAGGCTACATCTCTCTTTAGTTCAGGTTGGACAGAATTTCCTCGTGATCATATTTTGAAGGTTATGTTTGATGTTTTAACATTTTCCCCGCTATTGGTTTTGGTTGAATTAGACTGAATGTGTTCTGATACGGCTGACTTTGAGTCTATTTGCTCTGTGGATGGTCTATGTTTTTTAATACGTATATTAAAAGGGCGGAAAGCTTTTCCTTCATAATGTTTCGTCCATGAAAATCCATATAACTGCCGCTTAAACAAGATTCAAAGGGCTTTCAATGGAAAACGAGAAATCGTACAAAATTGTAATATCTGTTTTGTTCCCAACTTGGTAGGGTTTGTAATTTGAGTATGACTTACTAACGCATTAAATAATAGGTAAACGCAATATGTTGAATTGACGGAAATTCAATCACAATTTCACTAAGGCTTTTCCACAAGGTTAATAAATGTGTCCTTTATTCAATAAATGTGTTACATAAATCAAGTAAAAAAAAAATAGAACTTTTGTAAATTTTTAGCAAAGCTTTGACAATTTGGTGAAATGGTCTTTTGTAAAAGTTTATAGGATATACATAATATAATGTTAGTTATGAATAATTCAATTTATTTAACATATATAAAAGCTTAAACTCGGCTGAATAATATATTAACAAATAATAACGTTAGAAGTAATTCAACTTCAGGTTGACAATAAAGAAATACAAAATGTCACGGGCTATAAGTGACAATCGCACATAACGAGATTGAATACGTTCTGTAAAATTATTTAAGCACATAAGAAATCAGCCTACATCAGCAGGACGAACACATATTTTGGGGCTCAATTATATAATGTCGGCTACATGTATATTATGTAGATTATGTTACGATATACGCCAGAACTGGATTTGGATAGATACAGAAACTGGTTATACAGAAACCGTGATGCTACAACGCTAAGCTTGGGCAGTATTAATGTTAGCTTTACTATACTAATTTATAATTCCTACCGATTCAGCCCATGGAGGTTCTTGTGTCTGCACTGTATGAACCTGTGAACCAAAAGTAAAAGAGTTTCGATGAGCTACAAAATTTATAATTGAGACCAAAATGCTATTAACAATGATTATGATATCACGAATAATAATAAATAATAATAATATTAATCAATAATACTAAAAATCAATATTAATAATAATCAATATTATTAGCACATAAACTGACTGTTAAATTCGACAATTAATTGGCAATGAAGGATGATAAATTCGTCATTGCGGGTTTTCGCAGATTGTACGAATTTGTATGACCGTCTTGAAGCTCGTACTCCATTTCGCCTGCGTCTCAGGGTGTAGGAGTTTCAAGATGGTCAGAAAAATCCGTACACCCTTTGAAAAACCTCAATAACTAATAGCATCCTTAGCTTATATCAATAATTGGTATAACTAACTGATACTTGGTTTGACGGGTTACATATGTGACGAGGTCCTCATATGCTGACGGGATGTAAAAGGCTACATCTCTCTTTAGTTCAGGTTGGACAGAATTTCCTCGTGATCATATTTTGAAGGTTATGTTTGATGTTTTAACATTTTCCCCGCTATTGGTTTTGGTTGAATTAGACTGAATGTGTTCTGATACGGCTGACTTTGAGTCTATTTGCTCTGTGGATGGTCTATGTTTTTTAATACGTATATTAAAAGGGCGGAAAGCTTTTCCTTCATAATGTTTCGTCCATGAAAATCCATATAACTGCCGCTTAAACAAGATTCAAAGGGCTTTCAATGGAAAACGAGAAATCGTACAAAATTGTAATATCTGTTTTGTTCCCAACTTGGTAGGGTTTGTAATTTGAGTATGACTTACTAACGCATTAAATAATAGGTAAACGCAATATGTTGAATTGACGGAAATTCAATCACAATTTCACTAAGGCTTTTCCACAAGGTTAATAAATGTGTCCTTTATTCAATAAATGTGTTACATAAATCAAGTAAAAAAAAAATAGAACTTTTGTAAATTTTTAGCAAAGCTTTGACAATTTGGTGAAATGGTCTTTTGTAAAAGTTTATAGGATATACATAATATAATGTTAGTTATGAATAATTCAATTTATTTAACATATATAAAAGCTTAAACTCGGCTGAATAATATATTAACAAATAATAACGTTAGAAGTAATTCAACTTCAGGTTGACAATAAAGAAATACAAAATGTCACGGGCTATAAGTGACAATCGCACATAACGAGATTGAATACGTTCTGTAAAATTATTTAAGCACATAAGAAATCAGCCTACATCAGCAGGACGAACACATATTTTGGGGCTCAATTATATAATGTCGGCTACATGTATATTATGTAGATTATGTTACGATATACGCCAGAACTGGATTTGGATAGATACAGAAACTGGTTATACAGAAACCGTGATGCTACAACGCTAAGCTTGGGCAGTATTAATGTTAGCTTTACTATACTAATTTATAATTCCTACCGATTCAGCCCATGGAGGTTCTTGTGTCTGCACTGTATGAACCTGTGAACCAAAAGTAAAAGAGTTTCGATGAGCTACAAAATTTATAATTGAGACCAAAATGCTATTAACAATGATTATGATATCACGAATAATAATAAATAATAATAATAATAATCAATAATACTAAAAATCAATATTAATAATAATCAATATTATTAGCACATAACGAGATTGATTACGTTCCGTAAAATTATTACAATATACATCAACATACTTCAACAGCCACAAGAGGTCCTTGTATCTGCACCTTGGGTCCAGGAGAAGTCCTACTTTAATTCGTATATTATTTAAGAAAGCTTCTGGTACTCTTTTACTGGGGTGACATACCTTGTCAGTATAGAACTACTTAACATTTACATCCTGAACGGGTAATAATCTGTGAACTAGAAAGAGTTTATCATGACCCTGATTTTAAACAGCCTCATTAAAATAATACCGTAGAAACTATAGTGTTTTCTTGAAATGTTATTTGTTATTTTTACGCTTATCCGCTTCAAAGTTGGGGTGCACGTGGCTTCATAAAAAGCCTATAACGTTAAAGTATGAGAGAATGATCTAATAACAAAAACTGAAGTTTTGGCTGACTGAGTCACGTTTCAAGTTGATTTAAAAATGTATCAACATTATAAACCATTCACCTGAGCATTATTCGTAATCGAAGAGTCGCTGGTGTTAGGTCTACAACTATTGCTGTACCCTGGTTCCACAAGGTCCCTTCTTCCCATTGCTGTTAGAATCACCTTAAACACTGTTACATCGTCTGCGTTGATTTTGCCACATTGCTTCAGCGTTACCACTAACTTGTATATAGGAATATCCAAGTCTGTGTTGTCCGGTATCGCGTTGTCAAGAATCAGAGCCATCACAACTGATTTCACTTCATCCTGTGTCAGTTGATTTACCACTCCTATTAACCACACAGTCGATGGAGAGACTGTTTCGCCTTGATCCGTCCTTTGGTGTTCTTCCTGTACGCACATTCCATTTTCATGTCCACCTTTTGGGAAAAGGGCAGCGAGATCTCTTCGTCCTATATCCTTAAGGAGTTTCAATAAATCTGAAACTTTCGACGAAAACATTTTTTTTTTGAACAGCAACGCATTAAGATCTTGATAGGTCATTGATGTGTTGCTATTCACTGGTATATACCTGTTAAGAATCAACAGCTGGAAGAGGTCCGCTTTGTTTTTGATCGTCAAACCGTCAGACAGCTTATGTGCCCAGCAACTTATGGATCTTCTTTGTTCCGAAGATGATTCGCAGCTGAAAACGAAAGAACGATATGACCATATCATTGCCCTTCATTTTGTTCAATTGAAAAAATGAAAATAAATATATAGTGTTTTATATTTGTTTGTAGAATTTAGAACCGCTTTGCCATTGAGTAAGACATTGCACAGTAACGAAATGCTAAAATGATGCCGGCTTTTCATTTAACAATTTATGTGTATACATACCCCATTACTGGAGATAACGATAGGTCCCTGTATCCTAATAAAACCAAAAATAATGTAAAAGTTAAAAGAGAGCAACAAGCGAGTATTTACAAAAGATTCTGTTTGCAATAACGATAAACTAACCCCATCTCAAAATCATATCATTTCATGGATACGATGCTCAAGTCAATGTGTGATATCCAGCACGCACTGAACAGACTAAAGCCAAATCAAATAAAAGTTAATGAACGGCTATCTCTGGCGGAAAGAAAACAAAATGATATGATTAAAAATGGAAGGAAAGAGGAAATCAAAGGAATCGCAGAAAGTTCTAAAACGACTATCAGCTTTGAAAAGGATAATACTACTATGAAAGACCGCCTACTGGACCAGGAACGATACAGAAGACCTTTTAACCTCAACCTTGGTGGGATACATTTGCACAATTGCGTTTTTAAAAATATGTTTGCCTTTATTAAAATGCTCATCTGCTCTCAATCTAGCGGTATCCGGTGCCCCAAATATAATGTTTTCCGCTAAATCTACCACGCTTAGGCTACTATCTAAAAACCTATGTTTGAGTGCAACTCGCACATATTTTGTTAGATCAGCATATAATTATCCAAATCCAAAAAGGTTAAACATCGTCACAGATGTCAATGTGTTATATTTAGAGCCTGATGGTGAAACACAAGCTATTTGAGCCTTGGGCTTTGTCCACTTTTCGAGATTAATATTTGTTCTGTGTAGATATGTCTTGTGGAGGCAAGCAACATTCTCTACATTTATACAAAAATATATGTCCTGTCTTTGTTTGAGTACATGTACCGTTTGTGATCCTTTTTATTGTTCTCTGAGCCAGCATTCTGCTTTCTCGCTTTCCCTGAGTACACCATTCAAAACTACTCTACCACACATTATTCTATACTAGTTTTACGCTGCAATACAAAACTTTGGCGCCTTACTGTCATTTTATATAGGGCGTAACACTTTGGTGAAAAGAATCATCCAATATAACAATTAATGACAAAAAAACAAACAATTAACTTTGACCTGCTCCAAAACTTGTTTACTGATCTTCCTTTTAACGTGGATAATGACACGACACCGCTACTCCCTTCTGAAAAGAGTAACAACCAACCAGATTTTCACCTACAGAGAAACTGTGCTTTACTCCAATACAATTAAATGATCCTAACCACCGTAGGGTTCATACTGACGACGATGTGCAGAATAATTTATACTGGCAGGGGATTAAACCACAGCAACGTTTATACAATTAATCCTTTGGCAATATGCAACCTTAATATATACAGCCTGGGACATAATTTCACTTTTCTTGCATTCTCAGAAAGTTGGCTAAACCTCTGTCCACAAAGTATGAATTAAAAGTATATACTGTTTTCTCACGACGTGGACACAACAAAATAGGTGGCGGCGTTGCCATTTATATCACTGATACAGTTGCATCTAAAACCAAAACAAGAGATGATTTGACGAAATTATTGGATATGGGTTTCTTTTTGTTGAACTTAATGTTGAAAACAGCTCATACCATGCAGGTGTATTCTATGGACACCCAGACAGGATGTTTCCAACAAAAAATTTCACATGTCCTCCAAGAATGATCTACTGACAGAAAATATACCGTATGCGGTCATGTTCATCTTGGCTACTTTAAATCGGAATCAAATGGACCAACAAAGGAATTTTTAGACATCTCCAAAAACAATTATTTCCTTCCGTTGATTACCAAAAACAACATGAATAACAAGTCCCTCAACGGTCTTAATTGATTACATACTTTTGCTTTTTGCTCTTCAAACAAATTCCAGAAACTTATGACGATGCTTTTCCTATAAGCGTTATTAAACGTAGGTATTCTATCCGGAAACCATGGGAAAGATATTGCATTCTTACGTCTATATATGACGTCAGTTGTCCAGAAACTATTGAAACAAACGTTATCATTTATTAAAATCTGCAAATAAAAGTCACTTTGTAAATAAATTTAGAGCACATTTAGTGACATAATAGGAACAAGGAAGTTCAGTAACGAACTCAAAGGGAGAACAAAAAAAGAGTATAACTCACCTTGATCGTATGGCTGGTATGATTGCATATAGAGATCAACAGCAGTATGGCAATACGCCCATTCTCAGTAAAGCGATATCACAAGTCCAAACTCCACAACTGCCGAAGATATCCCTTTGTATGGTACGTTACTGAGTTATCTATATCACCAAGTTCCAAGAAATGTTCGTTACATTGCATGATCATTTCATGTGTACGTGATTATAGTCTCATAATTCATAATATGATAGTAGTAACGTCAAAGTTTTTTCCATTTTATGCGTATGTATTCGTTGTGTATTCATATACTACATACTACAGAAGCTCATTTGAAATTCGAAAGCCTCATAAAAACTGAGAAGAGTAGGTAATTTAAATGTCAGTTATTGGAATGTACCTTACCGAACCGAGTTCAGCAATTGAATTTTTTGAGTTTTTTAAAATAAATTAAGTGCTTAATTCTTCCAATCCACTTCCGTCAAGAACGTAGTTGTGAAAACAAGTAGTTTTCAGAAGAAAAATGGGATACCCGGTACCTTAACTCAAATAAAGTAACATTTGAAAGAAATTGTTTGAATATTGAAATGTACGTTACAAACACAATGCACTAAATTTTCATTTGTATTGTTAGTTTTTGTATAAAGTAAATGTTTCAAAAACACTTTCAATTCATCTAATCAGATGACACAAAAATCAGTGCCCTAAAGACAAATGTTTTGAAAATTTTTGAAAACAATCGCATTGGTCAGAAATGGAAAGTTTGAACACCGAAAAAAACAAAGGTGGTTGTGTCCGTTAATCTGACCAAGTTCAAGGGGTTTTAAATAATTTTTAAATAATATTTTTCTATAAGTTTCAAGTCGACGTTGTCATTAAAATGCTAAAGTTCGTTCGTTCGTTGGTTCGTTGCATGGATATCGTTCGTTCGTTGCATGTATATTGTTCGTTCATTCGTTAATTCGTTGCATGGATATCGTTCGTTCGCTGGTTGTTTCGTTTGTTCTTTCGTTCGTTGCATGGATATCGTTCATTCATTCGTTCGTGGCATGGATATCGTTCGGTCGTTCGTTGCATGGATATCGTTCGTTCATTCGTTCGTTCGTTGCATGGATATAGTGTGTTTGTTCGTTCGTTCGTTCTTAGATTCGTTGCATGGATATCATTCGTTCGTTCTTTCGTGCATGAATATCGTTTGTTTGTTCGTTCCTTCGTTGCATGGATATCGTTCGTTCGTTCATTCGTTCGTTCTTTTGTTCGTTAGATGGATATCGTTTGTTCGCTCGTTGCATGGATACCGTTCGTTCGTTCGTTTGTTCTTTGCATGGATATCAATCGTTCGTTCGTTCGTTGCATAGGTAACGTTCGTTCGTTCGTTCGTTGCATAGACATCGTTCGTTTGTTCGCTCGCAGCATGGATATCGTTTGTTCGTTGCGTGGATATCTTTCGTTTGTTCATATGTTCGTTTGTTCGTTGCATGGTTATCGTTCGTTCGTTTGTTCGTGGCACGGATATCGTTCCTTAGTTCGTGCGTACGTTGCATATATATCGTTTGTTCGTGCGTTGCATGGATATCGTTCGTTTATTCGTTGCATGGATATCGTTCGTCTGTCGTTCGTTGCATGAATATTGTTTGAACGTTCATTCGTTGCACGGAAATCGCTCGTTCGTTCGTTCGATCATTGCATGGATATCGTTCGTTGGTTCATTGCATGGATATCTTTCGTGAGTTCGTTGGTTGCATGAATATCGTTCGTTCGTTCATTCGGTCGTACGTTTTATAGATATCGTTTGTTCGTTCGTTGCATAGATATCGTTCGTTCGTTCGTTGCATGGATATCGTTTGTTTGTTCGTTGTATGGATATCGTTCGTTCGTCTGTTCGTTCGTTGTATGGATATCTTTCGTACGTTCGTTCGTTGCATAGATATTACCGAATTATCAAGATTTATTGGATTTGCTATCTTTCACCGATAAATTATAGGCTATACACAAAAATTGGTGAAAAATAATTCTTGTCAGAAGAAGAATTGAAATGGTTGGGAGTGATGCTTGAATCTGCGCACAAGGTGTTAAATAATATTTCAAACAAACAACATTCTAGTTTGAATATCTATTGGCGAATATTTAGCTAATAACTTATACTGTTTATTTAAAAGATTCGTTTGTATCTGCATGAGATCTTCACTTATGGGACTTTCATGTCTATCTACTTCAAATATATTATTACTTTTCGCAAATTATCTACAGGTTATTTGAGGCGTTTAGCGTCAGTAAATACTTGTGTTACGTTGCATTGATTTCTTGTAATTAATTGGGTATAAAATAAGACAAATGTTCCCAAAACTTTTTGATATCAGAAAAATAAGTCGCGGTATGCTTAGAAGAGTTTGGTTAAACATCGACATCAGACTTGTTTTTGATGTGTGTTACCACACTTCATTAATAAATAGCCTTAATGATTTAACAAATAGTGTTGTCCTATTATAATACTCAGACAAAGAAACGCTAACACCAACTTTGTCTCCATCCAATAGATTTTGATGTAAACAGATTTTAAAATCTGTAAATATTTGAAATATTTATAAGCAATTAAGTTCATCACTTGATTGTTATGCAGGTATTCTAAGAAAACAAAGGCTAAACTGAATAATTTCGTAACTTGGTTCCAAGGAAACTGGCAAGTACTTTTCTGAAACGTCTTGATGTCAAATTTAAGGTTCCTTTTGGGAAGGGGATAATGAATTATAGCAACACGTTTTTCTTTTAGCGCTTTGTTTTCGATAACATTTTATCTTTATAGTAAGGAAATTACACCAAATGGACTTATGATAAGGTTATTTTTTTTTTGTCGTTTGTTTGATTGGGGCTTTGCGCTGTACTTAATGCTATTTCACTCACGACAGCGTACAAGCCTAATCACAGTGATTAAACGAAACCACCAAAAAACAGCTGGCAGCACAGAACACACTGTTTACTAGCCCAATTAGTGAAGGGGACCACCAAAACCAGCTGGCAGCACAGAATACACTGTTTACTAGCCCAATCAGAGAAGGAAACCATCAAAACCAGCTGGCAGCACAAATTACACTGTTTACCAGCCCAATCAGTGAAGGGAACCACCAAAAACCAGCTGGCAGCACAAATTACACTGTTTACCAGCCCAATTAGTGAAGGGGACCACCAAAACCAG
>JAVFBZ010174418.1:6522-17415 GCA_032466195.1 Katharina tunicata | reverse complement strand
AGCTGAATTGTTTGAAACAAAACCAGACAGTATTGGAAGATTTAAACGTCTGATGAGTTCTCGCACACAAAATGATCTCCAGCTAATGGCTTTATGTTATTAAATAAATACAAAGTTTTGGTTGATATCGATTCTTCACATATTGTTTCGAGACTAAGCTATTTTATTTGTTATTAACACAGTGTTCTCACTTATTCTGTGCCATTTGAATTCGCACGATTGTACACTGAAAAGTTTGATACGTTTTCATCAGCACATGCACCCAGTAAGTTTGTCAGACTTTCCAAAAAACAAATATACACAGTCATGTTACTAAACGGCTAATATACACAGTAATATATTTTTGTCTAATATATGTATGCTTCTTTTGGCTTTTTTTCCATGTAGGCAAAACACGCTATACTAATACATTTATCTGTTGGTAGATGAATTACCAGTTACTTATCCCGTTCGTCGAATTTTAAATGCTTAAGACAAAGTCGTTGTCGAACCGCATGGCATTAACCTAGGTTCATTACACCCATAGACTTACTGTCTTAGCGTTCCCAAATGGCCGGAGAAGATTGTTAATCCTCGACTAGAAGATGAATATTGGACTGTCAGCTACACTATTATAGGAAAACACATATAAATCCGGTTATAGACAGGCTAGATAAAACTAATCAAACACAAAGCAACATATATGATTTTGTACATATTTCTGTATTATACAAGCTTTTGGAGATAACTAACTCCATCTTCAGGTATGGCTTACGCAAGATAAAAGCGTATAATAAAGCTATATATAGTCTGGTGATTTAAATCAATATATGTGTAAATTAAGGTTGTACACCAACAAGCAATTACCTTCTATGGCCACCCGGGATAACTATTCACCTTCAACAACCACCAGAGGCAAATAAATAACCTTACAAGGTCAATGGAGACAACTTTTTACAGCCACACGAGGCAACAAAATTCCCGGTCGCCAGAGAAACTATTTATCTTCAATGGCGACATGCAACAACAAA
Organism: Katharina tunicata; assembly: GCA_032466195.1. Lineage (NCBI taxonomy): Eukaryota > Metazoa > Mollusca > Polyplacophora > Chitonida > Mopaliidae > Katharina > Katharina tunicata. The sequence goes on along the minus strand of JAVFBZ010174418.1, from coordinate 16,405 downwards.
ATATCATTCAACGGCCACCAATCGCAATCCTACAAGGCTAAACATCAATTGAAAGGTAAGTGATGTTTGCTGTTTGTGAAACCTTGCCAGCTTCAGTTGTTGACGTGATTTGTTTGAATATTTGAGTCAATCGGTGGAAATATGAACAATCATATTAAAAACGGCCAATATGGGAAAATGATTTAACGGCTGAAAGAAACCGATTCAGCATCGATCTCGATTTAGCACAGTCTATTGGCACACAAATAGCCGTTGCTTCGATAGGGGAAATATTTGCAATACATTTATCTGTGTATGTTCGTAATGATGTGTTTTCCAAACATGCTGCCATTCGTACCATATCAGCGGTCAAGTCGCTCAGTTGTTCATGCTAGACACGCATTTGGCTGACAAGATAGTTCTGGAAATTGTTTTCTTGGTACCATTGTTGTTTCGAAGGCACAGTGAAACCATTAAGAGAGCCGAGGTTACATCCGTGACACATTGAGTTATATTTTAATGGAACATCGAGACACAATTAAGAATTGAATAATACAAAGACACACTTTCTGGTTGCAAAGGGAATCTCAATCATTGGTATATGGTAAAGAGCTGTCAACGATAGCAGCTATATCATGCCGTGGTGAACTGTATAAAGCATATCTCATTTGAACAACTGAAATTTCGGCCAGGATCGATATGAAAAGATATTATGGCCTGCTTACAACGTGTTACGTTAAACTAATTTCTTATCCATTAGCAACGTTATAAAAAGCCTAACACTTGTTAAAATGTGTAATATCGCTTTATCCTTCATCAAACATGATTGGATTTTATCATTCTCATCTTTGCATTAATGAAGAATTACTTAACCGAAAACACTTACAAAAAAAAAGATAAAGATATTTTCTAACTTTGAAATCTGAACGATTTATATTAGAAAGTAAGCAACAACTCTATTTGTAGATATTTTATATGGACTCCAGGCTTATTGTAAGGGATGAAATCTGATCCGTATCTTGTATACCCAATGTCAAATTTGTCACTTTATTGTCTGATCGCCAGGTTGGCTAAAATGTCCATTTACGGCCTGTTACTTATCATTATTTATAAGCATAAACGATATTGTCAAACAATGTAACAATATGCAAATAACATATTACAAATACTTGAATGCAATGACTGTTTAAAAGAAAAGTTTTGTATTAGCAAATATGACTTTCAGTGAAAGACCGAGTGTATGGCTGGTATTTGTCATCATGGGTCAATGCTACATATAACATCCTATGTTGAAAAGGGGAGGATTTTTGTAAAAAAAAATCTTCTCGCGACATCTACAGCTGTTGCCCTAAGAAGAGCGAGCCAGAGAAAATTTATACAGTCCAGTACAAGGTTTGGTTCAGGTTGGTCGTGTTATTAGTGCCGTAAAGCAGGACTACCAGTGCTTTGCTGTTCAGTCCAGCTGGGTGTAGTTTCATAAGCCACTTTTGGTAAAACAAGAATCCAATATATAATTCAGGCGTTGATTAATATTCGTAAAATCTCCGAACAGAATCTTGACTAACGTTTGTTGCAGGGAACTAACACAGAAAGACATGTTGCTGATGTGGTTTGAACAGAACTTTTGAGCGTTCTGTGATGTAACTAATGTTAAAGAAAAACTAAACTATGTTTGCAGTGACGTTCCGTATTAACATATTAGTAACATGTATACTCAACATTAACATAAATCTACAGCTACAAACACCAGTGAAATATCCTTTTTCATGTTTAAGGTAATAGGCAACATCCTGGAATCATGTCAGAAGATGTTTTTTTAATATCGAGTTAAACTGCACGTTGACACACTAACATTTCGTTAATATTGCGTTAAATATTGTTATTGATAAATAAAGGTAATTTGAGGTGTACAGAATTGTATGTAACAATGTCATTTAAAAACGAACTCAACTAAATAGAATGAACCTTTTTGTAAAAGGTTGGGATTATTACGTTGAATATTAAAGTTTCATTTTCTTTGTTTATATTCGACAGATTCTATTTTTCTCTACAAAACCTTTACACATGTTGATCAACGTCATTGGAAATTATCCCTACAATGCTTAAAAATTTACAATGGGATAACTCACAACCTATACATCATTATGTGATATAACAATGTAGAGAATCAGTTACAGCATAAGCTAGGCTCGTGTCGATTTGTTAACGCACAATTATTTTTGTTTACATTGTATTTACGTGGAAGGATGATGACAACACGGTATTCGATCAACTATAAACATTTCAACTAAAGCCAGTAGTCTGCTTTGGACTTTGTCACCAACACAACTTTATGCTGCACACAAGGTTGCGATTGTCTGACTTCATGAAAATGATAAAGTGAACTGAATCTTACAGATTTCACAAACATTTCTTTACGTTCCTGTATACTGATTAATTGTTTGTCCGATCATCTTTAACAGGTGCATTATTTATTACAATGCCTGTATCTAGCTTAAGACTTCAATGTATATGTGATCTGTATATGCGGACATGGTCTGGGGTTTGACTTAGCGGTTTTGCTGACATTGGGATGACTTATCATTTCAGAGTAGTACAGCTGTCAGGTCGAAACAACAGACTCCGTGTTAGATTGGAGGCCTTTACTGGGCCACACCAATGTGTTGGATTTAACCAATCTGTGCAACGATGCCTTCGCTTTGCTTCTGACATCCATGGCCTCAGACTCTTAGTGAAGTCATAGTAACATTTTAGAGTGAATAGTTAGAGTGATCGATACGAACAAATCTCCATCTTTTTGAGAGAGACATGCATCAAGGATTAAAAAACAATCATCGGCATTTTTATTTTTGTCATAGAGGACAATAGCATCGTCGTCTGCGATATAACACAATAGCTCACATCAATCTTAAAAACGTTGAAAGTCGATCGACATAACCTGGCGAGTTATCTGTTGCTTTCGATTGCCCGGCTCAGTTTGAATTGCCAGTCTGTTTGTTTTCCATCATAGTCATCCGTTACCCACACCAATTAATGCACACATTGCTACTTTCTATGAGCCAACGTATAGCTCAACAACGATTGGCATATGCATATAAAACACATAGACTTCCGTCTTCTGAATTACACTATGTGTATGCTCTTAAGAGCTTGCGGATGTGTGATTGATAAATGTTTTACTTTTAGCTAATTTGGTGACTTAAGCTAATTATGTACCTATACAATAAATAATCAAGCTGTATAATTCACCAGAAATTGGCCATTGCAAATGAGTCTAACCAAGTGATTTGACTTACGGGTCTTACTTTAAACCAAAACTGCGCCAGGTCCTTTACCTCATCAAATTACGACAACGGCTTGCACTCACTCACTCACCCGATTATCGGGGCGATTTTCATCGACTAGCGACTCCAAGCATCATAAGCTTACGCATATTGTCGCCGAAAATTGCTATAATAGAAGTTTAGTGTCCTCTCCGTCATACGGATGAGTAAAAATCCTTCATCGGCTTGTGTTTTGCCGCTTTTAAGTATTCATTCGCAGTCAAAGGTAGGTAACAAGCATTTCTGTTATCACAGAAGTCAGTTTGGTGTTCGCTGGGTTTGTGTATATGGACTAGCTAAAACAGTTTCTTTCTTGGATGATAGGCTCAAACCAGTCAGTGTGGTTTTGATAATCAGAAGTGGCAATTTCAAAATTTTTGCTTTGTTTCTTGGTGCTTGTTGCAAATACCTAGGTCGGTGTTGAAACTGTGTATTGTTTCATTTATTCGTATAACCATGAACTGTACAAACAACAGAATGGTTGCGCTACGATTCCCCCATCTTACCTATTACGGTAAATATTTTCATGGAAAAATTTGAAAGACCGACCTTAGAGTCTTACAAGGAAGGGTCTTTCCATCACGTTGGTGCCGTTATGAGGATGATACAAACACGATCTCCATTTTTTGTTGACACTTTATATAATTGTGTTGCAGGTACGTCTCTCAATAACAATACATGTCTAAAGAAAGGCACTCATTAAGATCAGTTGATTCTCATCACCCGTTGATCATCACTTAACCAGAACGCAGTCAAATAAAATATCTGGACCAGACGCTTGGTCCAGACGCAAAACGGGTCATCCACCTTGAGATTTAAATAAGGCACGATTAAGAAGAAAAAGAAGCAAAAAAGTTAATCTCGAAAGGTAAACAATATCATCAGTACCATTACGATCCCATATACGAACGGAGTATCCAAACACTTCATGCGAATACATAACCAGTATGATGTACAATCATGTCTCAAGCCTCAAAACAGAATTACACAGTTGGTATATCCAAAACACAAACAAACTAAGGGAAAACTGAATGGTTTGGTATAACATGTAATAAACAAACACGAAACGGAACTTATGTGGGAGCGACGAAACAGCCTTTGAAAAAACAACACAGCAATGAAAACCACGCTCTGATGCCAATGACCACGATGTTCACACATCTACTTAATGGTTATTTATTTGACATGAATTCATAATTTGAAGCAGATAATAATAATAACACTTGTTATGGATGACCACTTATTTATTTAATAACAGTGCAACGTTTCGCTTCTGATCCTAAAACAGTGCACAAGCTTGTGATTTTTCTCCACATATTTACGCTGTTGTAGTCAAAATTTATGCGAGTAGCTTTTCGTTTTTTTTTTTATCTAAACGGGAACGTTGCGTTGAGACAGAATAAAGAAGTTGTCATCCATAAAATGTGTACCTTTCATCACTTCATGGTGGTCAATCAGTTGATGATACAGTTGTCATCTCAGGCAAAGAACCTCTCTTCGTTGAGAGAGGTGTGAGGGCCGATTATTTAACATATAGAAGACTGCATTAAACAAAGGTTTGGATTTAAAGTTCGATTGAATGAAAATTTACTTCTACTGTTATTTGTTATTGATTCTGCAGGTGGGCATATATGGCTATATGCGTTATATTTGTAACGCATCCTGTCGCACATATATTCCGTCCATCAATCCATCTACCCCTGTATTCGATATATCAATAAATAGTGTATTTTGTTATGATCTTGCGATTTGAAACAAAATCAATGAGCATGAAATGTATCGTTTTATATCAAATTTCAAAGTCTTTTGTAACCATCCCAACACTATACGTTTGCTTCGAGCTCATACAAAATCTCAAGGCCGGAATATCTTCCGGATACTGCTATCTAACCATGTTTTTTCTATTTCTAACTGACTATAAATAAGAAATAAATATGTCTGCGGTAGCGGTCCTTGTTACAATGCAGTCATTATAGCGTATGGTCGATATATTACAACCCAATCAAAGATACTCAAAGGCAGGTATTCGTATATTTTTACCTAGGTAGAATCGTTTTAAATTGGGTAGATGGCTCTAATAACCATCTTTCCTCAGAAAACTACGCTGAATCAACGCTGTTTCCAAAGTTGCTTTTCTAATGAGATTTATTCGCAGGTCTGAAATTTGGTTGATTAGACAGAGAGGTGTGTGTTTTCGAGCTTCTTCCCTACTCTCTTTATATATTCATTATCACACATAGCCATAAATTGCGTATTTATACACAGTAGTCCCTGTTTATAGTTGCGGTATAACAAAACCATTTATCTTCAGAGTTACACAAAGATAAAACTAAACAACATTGGAAAATCCAAGCAAAAATGTTCAGCCACACGGTACTGCAACGTACGAATGTCAGGTCAGTTTGAAACTCAACCTAAATCGGCTCGTGTTAATCGCGTAAATGGTAAGTATTCTTATTTACAGGCTGTCGTTGTCTATTGAAATTCGTGATTGCTGGACGCGAGCAATACTCGATCCGATTGAAAACCTTCTCTTGGTGAACTTCGGTTTAGTTCTTTATAAATCAAGTATCCCTTATAAAAGAGCTCTCGTTACCAGACGCTAATGATATTCCATTACGTCTGATGATCAGCTAAATACTTCTGACACCAAGCTCTATATTAATGGTAACGCAGACAGTGTCTGTTGGACCATCTTCTATCCTCGCATTGTTTATGGAGGTTTATTGCCCATTTATATCCATTCCTGATTTTAATAGACGCAAACGTACCTCTCTCTCAGCAACAGTTAATCTGTTGGCTATTAATTCCGGATCTACTTTGACGTTCCTGTGTTGTAGCGAGATCAACTAAGCTAGCATTTTAAGTGTGCAGTCAAGGATGTGGTGACGGGCAATTTATGCCCAGGCGACTAGCAGCCCTAAGTTAAATAGTACCAGTAAATTCTCGTCACTACAGTATTCAATCTATTTCGTTTTATTTCATTTTTTAAGGTTTCCCTAGTGGTATCCAGAACATAAGTAATCTAAAGCGGGTAAATGTTGGCAGCCATTGGCGCCTGTATTGGAATTGCAAATGACGACGTTTTATTAAGCACCAGTTCTGCCAACCTATATTAACACTATATCCATGAATAATATGTTTATAACGATCTAGTCGTCAGTTTTGGCTATAATGTGAAGTTAAGTTAAAACAGCCAGTTTTCTAAAAACGTTTCTGATTTTAATCATACCGAAGAAATCCAAGCCGAATAAAATTCCTGTTCAAATACAGTGGGACGTGTAAGAAGATAAAATGTTATCGAGTTCTTTAGATGACACAGTAATTCAGTCCATGATGCATTGATTATGCCTTTTATTTTATATCTCCCGTAATTAAACTCAGTTATCATTCCTAGCAGCTAGGCACGGATTTAACGTCACGCAGTGACTCATATACACAACGCAGGTTGTCGGTTGAAGAACAATCTGACGCGAACGCCAAGCAATCATCTTTTAACATTATGGTCCATCATTTGATGCCATTATTTCTGTATTTAGTTAGGTTAAAAAGAAAACTGGTATATTTCGTATGGAAGTGCGTCACATTGTATTTGGTAAATATTGCAAATGAAGAACAAGATAACAAATTATGGTTAATTACTGGAACTATTATAAACGTGGTATGCATAAGGTGGAAGCTGGAAGAATTGTTTCATATTTGTAAACATCGACCAAACGAGAATACATAGAGTATTCTGTCGATTTTCTATTGAACATGTCCGGAATAGATTGAAAAAGGTGAATGGCACAAGCCATCACCAAAAGTAAAACAAATATACCAGACAGGCTGCGACAAAAAGATGACATGTACACATTTAGTCCATTCATAATTTACCTCATCTACTTTATTGTACCAGATAGTGTGGGACAGAACCTGATGACTGGACATATGTGTGTTCACCATGTTTTTACACCAGAACCGGACGGTCCTAAAACTTAAATGTTGAGTATGTGTGTTTAAGTCGTTGTAGGCTGGACATTAAACTCTGACAACAGTAGGTCACAGACGCTTAATAAAATACATTTTGCATACAAACAAAAACATATTAGACTTTTCCCTTTATTTTTGTAGCAATACGGTGGAAGTTATGATGTAGCAATTGACGTAATGTTATGGTGCGAATAGCCTTGTGAGGCTGTATGTACCACCAAACACAAACAAACGAACATTGACGCTTAATGTCCCGCTACTAATTTGGCTGAATTATTAGTCAGATGGAGTTGTGGACTGTTGAGCGAGTTTATCATAGAGTATTGTTACGGTAAGAAAATTACACTGGTCTCCTCTATGCAGTCAGCGAAGTGTGTTCCACTTGTTGTCGCAATTTTACACATTTTTATCTAACGCCGTCATATAAGTGAAATAACATTAAGCACGGCGTAAAAATCCAATCAAACAAACAAACAAATCAAATTCAATGGAATCTGTCCAGATCTGAACACACAATGTTATATTCCCATTGTCTTTAGATTGGACCTTATTAATATTGTTACGTTTTGTTTTTTACCGAAGTCAACACAGTCGACGGTAAAACAAAATAGCTGCGGTATTGGGTTCTAAAATATATTATTTGTAAACTTGTTTAAATTAAACTTTCTCAACTAAGCAAACATACATCTCGTTATGACAGTGTTTACAGGTTTCTTAAAATTTGCAAAAACAGCGATAGAAAAAAAGTCGGTGTGTTAAGATGAAATTAACGGTCATATCAAGGATGACACTAACATTAAAACGCTATATTTCCGCAGAAATCGCGTATGCGGCCAAACCGACATTTAATTAATGGCGTCCATATTAGAAGAAGCTATCAATCCTTTGTTATTCTGCCTTATTTTAAAGTCAACTAAGCAAACTTTATATTGGTTCTCCAAATCTTTATCTCAGCAGAAACATACATTTTAAACGTAAATTACATACAGAATAACACTAGCTTGTCCTTGGTGTACTGTATTTGAAAAACAATGGGATGTTATATACGTAATTATTCAAGAACGTAAGAAAGAAGATATCTTGAGTTAACATTGATTGACAATCGCCACATCACACATCAGCCAGCCATATATCTATCTGAAAACTCTAAACAAACACATTACCCAACTATATGATTCTTTAAATCATTTTATTCCCTTATCTGACGATTTGGCCATAAAACATAAATTGTACATAGTCCTTTTGGTGTGTTATAAATGAAAGTGTGGAGAGTGACTTATTTGATGGTTGTTACCAGTCATAGTGTTTAACATTGGTGTCATTGGTTCACACCAAAGTAACTGTTATTAATGTCTGCAATGCGATAAAAAGATTATCCAACTTGAGCCTGTGTAATGTAGTAGATATAACTCTCATCCGTCCTTTTTGTATCAGTATTTAACGCTACTGAAAAGCGATTAATACAGGTTTATTTATTTTCGTCCAAGATCTGAAGTTGGAGTGTTATCTTGGCTTTTATTTTCTTATCTAATTTGTTGCACCTGATTGGCGACAATCTCGTTATTCTAAACTTACTTGGTTTGTTATCTCTTTGTATTTCAAGACAACGAAAGACTTGAAAGGACATGGAAATAAAAAGAAAAAATTCATGGTCTCATACTCGTTATTATGAGATAATTAAGTTCCTATATGATAATTTCACAAACTCGTTATAATAACAAAAAATAAGTATGTAACGTTACCCTGTTATGTTTTAAAGCGAGGCAAGAAAAAATATTGGCGTAGCTGAATCCTATATCATAACAATAACTAAATGTATGGCCATGCATGCATATAGTTTCATTAAATAACGAGTTATAATGTCGTTATGAGATAACTCTTAATTTTCTCATTACAATGAGATTATACATCGTTAAAAAGAGTTTGATAATGCTGAAAAAAATGTATTCCTTTCTTTTCCGGGCTTTGGTATAAGACTATTAGTGCATTGAGGATTCATCATTTCAAAGTAAATCTTACGAACAAAAGAAGGGATATGAACGTTGTGCTTTCATACGTTTTAGCAGTCATTAGCGGCTAATTGCTCATTTATTCATTCTACACACGCATCCAACTGACAGCCTAATACTGGGAATTATTTTCCCGGTATCGTAGGCTTTTTGGAATTCATAGTAACGCATTTCGTAATGAAATTAGTTCCTGTCCCTTTAAGCCATTTACATCGCCCAGGCTATCTGTGTAACACATCAAGTTCAACAGTCATTATTGTCGGCTATCGTCGATACATACTGTGGAAAGGAAAACTGTAATACACACTGTGGGATTGATATGCGATACACTAATGTTTATATAGAGGCTGTTTGTTCAGTACACATGTATGGATTTGTTTGTTTGGAGTTTTACGCCTTATTATAGACCATCACAAGATGTTAATAAAACTGTCATTACATTTTTGAAGAATTAGTAGTTTTCTAATCAACGACACTTTAGTTGAACTACCAAGGAAATGTGTAGGGTGAACTTTCTATGCAATGTTTTATTTGTTTATTTTTCGTAGAACATAATAACCAAAAATTTAAACCCAGCGAAAGAGAAACCGTACAAATGTA
>JAVFBZ010174407.1:2400-16046 GCA_032466195.1 Katharina tunicata | reverse complement strand
AGTATTGCCAACATCGTCACACAATAAACCTAAGACGTTTGTTCCTGTTGATCTTCTAACAGCGAAATATGTATTTGCGAGACATAATGCACACCGCACCCCATTACATCGTCCATATGACGGTCCATTTGCAGTTATTTCACCAGGAGATAAAGTACTCTGTGTACGTGTGGGTAATAGACATGAATATATTTCCATTGATTGCCTGAAACCTGCCTATTTACATCCAGGCGACCTTCCTCCAGTAGCTCAACCTGCGCCACGAGGTAGACCACCACGAGCTATCGTTATAGACCACCCTTCCGTGCCGGATTCGGTTCGGGATACAATACCCCGATTTTCACGATATCACGTCAGCAAGAGCATTTAATTTTATTACAATGTCAGTGCTTGGGGGAGCTATGTAGCATGCACCCATACTAACTAGACTCATACTGACAGTTATCTAACATAGTTTTTGCTTTATGTTTTAGATGTCTCTGTATGCTGACTTTTTGTAATTAAATATCTCACCTGAAGGGATCCATCTCACAAGGTGTAATATAACCGTTATATATGGATTACGGAGTAGACTATATAATAAGGATACATTCAACAGTCAATCACTCGGAAGGTACTGGAGAGTGGCGATGTGGAGCAAAAATGAGAACTCGGCTTCACACGTTACAACCAATAAAGTTCTTATTTATGGTTCAACATCGCCTATCTCCGGCACCTTCCGTTCCCTCTGATTATCGGCTTTATATTGACAGACCTTTTTTAGCCCATTAGCGGTATATTTACCGCTGCACGCAATACATGTAGATAAACGTATCCTATATTGGACATCAAGTGCATTACGCGCCAATAAAAATCGACATATAGCAATTAACAGCAGAGAAAACGAAAAAATAAAATATAACTATTTAGCATAAAATGAGGTCGAACAGACCAATGCAACAAGAGAATCAAGTCACGCGAAAGAGTTTAAATTTCTTCATATGTCGATCAATAAGGTCAAGCGTCAGGTGCATTGCTATGTTCACAGCTATATTCAAAATACCTAGTCTTTATGTACAAGTTCCGTCACCGAAGCGAATCAATGGACCGTTTTACACAAATGATTTACTTCGGTGACAGGACCTTGTATGCAATGACTAGGCATTTTGAATATAGCTGTGAACGGCATAGCGAGGCTGCTGATTTGACTTGATTAATCGACAGTCGAAGAAATTTAAACTCTTTCACGTGACTTTATTCTCTTGTGCTAAATATTTCTATTTTATTTCTTCATTTTCTTTGCTGTTACCGGCTCTATGTCGATTTGTGTTGGCGCGGAATGCACTTGATGTCCTATAGGATGCGTTTATCTACATACGATACAAGTATTGCCTGCAGCGGTAAATATACCGCTAATAGGCTAAAAAAATGGCCAGTCATTACACCAAAGCCAATAATCGGAGGGAACGGAAGGTACCGGAGGTAAGCGATGTTGAACAAGAACAAGGCCCATTGGTCAAGAGCCAGCGGTCTCTCTATGGCGTTCACAGCTATATTCCAAACATCCAGTCATTACATACAAGGTCCGTCACCGAAGTGGATCAATGGACCGTTTTATGTAAATGGCCGACTTATCTCAGAAACCGAAGAATTATTTTCAATGAGTACAGAAACAGATTTCACATGGAATTTACGATTCACATTGTGGTTGTCAAAATCACTCTCCAGAATTGTTTTTTAGAAAGTAAATTAAATGAAGACACCTCTTTGGCTTAGTTGGATGAACTCTGGACTACCTGGTCCCATTCTCTGTACCTGGTGTAGGTTCGAATTCCACTGCCCATAGGAACAAGAGGGAAGGTTTCCGGTTGCTGTTAACAAGGTTCTTTCTCAGTTTTGCACAATGCACCGTGACCGGCAACGCAGAGTCGTCATATAAGTGAAATACCCTTGAGTTAAACAACCAGAGACAGCAGTAGGCTGACGATTAACTGGCTCTACATTTATTTCTTCGTAAACTTACAAAGTGAGAAAAACGCATTTAAAATTATGACTGGTCCTACCGTAAATCACCTATGATTACAACCACGTGTCAGTGTAACCATTTTGCAAGTTGTGAAAGTATTTTAGCATGTAAACAAACAAATTTATGATTTCTGTAAATCCTCAATCTCCCCAACAGCAACATTGTCATTTGACTGCCTTTTCTTATTTCAGAGTTATTTATATAGCATCCAAATTTGTAATTTTATGGTTGAAATGTTAGGCGATTAAGGGTATTTCTTGTATTTAAATCATATCTCAGCAGAAAAGCTGTTTGTTTGAAGTTATTGCCATAAGTTTATCCTCCACTAATCAAATTTGGACTTAGAATTAGTTATCTCCAGGATTAGGTACCAGGTATGAATTTCCAGGCTTTGACACTTGATCCGAGCTACTTATCCACTTTTGGAAGAGTTTTTAATCCAAAAATATACAACAAGAGTTTTAGTATACCCAACATACGCCCTCTAGCGATATAGACCCTTGGTGCACATATGGTAGCAACGGTAACCAAAGAGATGTCAAACTATGGTACGCAACAAGCCATCTTCTAAGGAAGTATGCAAAAACAGGGAAATCGATTTTGATACCAATCATACCATGGTATCTATGTTCCTTGCAAACGTCTTGCAACATGAATTTGACAAATAATCTTTGATGGATCCGTTCTTTATCAACTGTGTGCTGTTTCTGTTCTGTTCCTCTAGTAATGAATTTACTAGCGTCACTGTCGACACCTCGATTTAGAAGCCGCTCTGAATCTTTGATAGATGGCGACATGTAGGAATCTAAAAGAAGCAGTACCTCTTTGGCAATGGTTTTACATATCTTCACCGGCCATATTCAAATTAGAGAGACGAGGGAGTGTTTCGTGGTAGACTAATCCCCCCTTCCCATATTATGGCACCAACGTCTTCTAGCGTGGTGTTATCCAACACCTCCGTCTGCTTCTTCTCTAAACAGCGGGTAAGATTTGCTTTACCTGTTTTCATGGAAGTGCCATCCGGGTTTGCAATGGACAGAGGAATGTCATTTATTGGGTATTTCAGAACAGTTTTCAAGTCAATGTGGTGAGTTGCCATTGTGAGTAGATGACCAAATGCATCTCTTACACCCTCTGCTGCAATTAGCTTCTTGTCTTTTGAAGTTACCCGTTTGACATTTTCAGATGCTAAGTTTTTAACTTTCACTTGCTTTATTCGCCTTAGAAAGAGACTTTCATCTTGATTGCACTCCTTCATGAAGTTGTGTTGATGTTCAGATCCTAAAAGGTATTTCGATGTTTCACTTTTTGTCGTTTTTCCCGTGGCAATATTAAAAAGTACTGTGGGTGCATCGATTGCAAAAGGTTTACAAGTGTTAGTTATAATTTCTCGTAGTTTGTTCATCTCTTTGTTATCACGATCAATCCTTGTGCTCCGTAGCTGGTTAGCCGGAGTTTCTCCTGGTTGAATTCCACTCATGTCTTTCATTTCAGTCACTGCCATGCTACGTTGAGTTAAACCCACACTAGCGACGAAAGGCTACTTCAGAATTAGTGAACGCCTTAATTCCTGTGGCAGGTTATGGGGTGTCGCGATTTACTGTTTGTTATAGTGTTAAGTCGATCGGACTTCTGGAGTAGAATTTCTCCGCTCTTTTGTTTGTTTATGTTCTGTTGCTTGTCTTACTTATTAGGCTGGCCTCAATCTACCGCGACCCCTATGTCTTTCTCGTATCGTGGCCAGTCGAAATCTCGTTACGTAAATTGAATCGAAGGAAAGGACTACGCCGCTTTGTCAATATCCAAATGATGAACATTAAACATCGGAGTACTTTTTCAAAGGACTACGTGACTTTCATGCTCAAGACCTTCGACACCCAATGAGTGCGTTCAACTATTAGTTGAACATAATGGTTGAGACTTAACAAGCATGAAGTTTTATCCACAAACTTGCAATATTTATTTTTTATGACAATGAATACGCTTGCCTCGGCGTTTGAACTGGTTTCCATCGTAAAATTACACCTTTGGGCATCTCCCTCATCACACGGCAGACAACCTAACACGCGTCGTCAAAACAAAGGGGGATAACTTTGGCAAGGAAACAAAAGAATGATCAAGTTCGTTTTATGATAATCAGAAACAAATCATTGTTTCCCAATACTTGTAAACTCAGACATAAAAACTGATGAAAGCGTTCCGTAAAAAAAAAAAAAAAAATGGCAGTAACAAAAACAAATTTAGTTTGCGAAAAAAATAATAAATAGGTTAACTATATGTTTGATTGCCACGATCCGTTTTCTATGGCATATATATTTGTTTATCACACGATAAAGGTGCATTGGCAATGAAATCACTGGAATACCCATGCGTTATTTCATATAATCGAAATTATGGAAGGGGGTGGCAACCGATAATGAACGTGAGTTTCAGCTTTCTTCTGATTGGTCATAGCACATATGTCAGTCATTGCCAGTTGACGGTCACGCCTTCGCCATATACTAAGAGCGTCGTGTGATAAATCACTTAAAGCATGTCACTTGACGATTATAATTATACTCGATGAATGACCCATAATGCTATAAGTGATTTATCACACGACGCTCTTGTAATACATAGCTACTATTGGCCTTTAAAGAAATGTCAACGTATAACAGCCACTTCAGAGGCCTGTTGTTACGTAAGCGACGTATCCTAATTGTTGCTGTCGAGCATTCCGTCAGGATAATCTTGCTGGCAAACATACTTGTGTCTTTTAACATCTACCGAACCATAAAAATTACATCCTTTTCATTTACATAAATGGATCCTCGGGGCTACCTTTAAGGTTACTGTCCACTGTTACCGTCACGTGAATCTTGCGGTCATTGGTGTTTCTCGACTCCCCATTCGTTCGGGCTCAACTCCGTATGATTTCATCTTTCCCTATAAATGTTTAAATAAAAACTGTTTTGAGGCTCCATGCAAAGGGCACCTGGGGACAAACGGTCAGAATGCGGGCCGGCAGCAATCCATTTCTTTAAGTGTTTGGTGCTGTTCCGCATATAGCCCATATCGAACCTTTTCCCTCTCTTGGTATAAATAAACACCCCCCAGCGCCCGGTCAAAAAGCAAAAGGCACAACTACAGTTGATGGTGAAAATGTTCACCAAGTTTCAGAAAGATAGGCCTTATAGTTTTTGGGCCATCCGGACTGACGGACGCTTGTCATACCATAATAAGACCGATTTTCATCGGACGTATAAAAATGAAGCCACATTATGCTATTTTTTAGGTTTGTGCCAGAAATAAGCTTCTATTTAAGTCTTGAAAAACAATTCTTATCCATAATAAAGAAATGAGGTAAACGTTAAAACCTGGAAACATCTATGATATCATCACTTTATTGAAAGATCTAATTTACATAGTTATATCCTCTCGACAGGAAATTCAAGATTGAAAAACAAAATACAGACAAAAAGCATACAAAATACTGTATTACTACACATTGGAAATGCTGTCTTGAGAGGCACACTTTTGATCTACATTTCTTGCACTTTCAAAGCAGGTTACTTAGCTGGAAGTTAAGTAAATGATCAATAAAAATTACAAAATAAAATATCACTCTGTGTTCCTCCTCCCCTGAATACCTGCTGCATAATGCTGCACTTAAAACCTCCAGAGATAAACAACATACAATCTCACCCCACATAGTGGCACAAAAAAGATAAGATGCAATCGTAGTATATGTTTGACAGTTAAGATCAGTCCACGTAGCTGGGCTTGTGCACTAACACAGTGATTATTCGTTGTCATGCCACAAAAAAGCCTCCAGTAAACTTTAAAACAGACAATAATAAACATGAAAAGAGGAAAAAATTTGAAAAATACAAAAAAAAAAGTCAAATTAATAACTCAATAAATAGCACATAGCCTGATTTCATATTGGAATTTAGAGTCGCTCTAAATTGATGTACAAATGGATATGGTAAATAAAGTGAAGAGCACAAATATAAAGAGACGAATTATTGTAGTTTTATTTAAAGCGATGGCGTGAGGACGAATGGACGTGTCACACACACCAGAGTAGTCACCAAGCACATTTCTGATTGTCTTTAATAATCCTAGGCACAGGCTACAATACCTCAACAGCTTTGGCAAAACGGCGAGCCTGATTGCACTTTTAGCTCTACAGTCACACACACACATCATTCATATGCACATAGTCCTGCACACGCATACACAACCACCCAGAGCCATAGCCTGGCAAGTTAGGGACGACAATCAACAATCCGGCAGCACTAGATACCCCGACATAAAACACTTCTCAGTCAAAATTCATTAAGAGCAAAGAGGGCTTTCAATTTAACAATTCACTCGAGAGACGCTGCATAGACTGCCAGGGGAATGGCTTCACTTCAAAAACAATACAGCAATATTAAACAGTTACACAATTATCATCTATAAAAACATTTTGTAAACCACATATTTTGGGTAGAAGTAGTAGTATGCCAATTTGACGATAATCCGTTGGGTTATAACTATGATTTCATAATGTGTATGTATCAGCAATGGAAATCTCAATACAATATATATATATATTTTATCATCATTATCAAAGAGGGGAGGAACAAAATGCATTGCAATCTCGTCATTTGTCAGCTGAGCACAGGTTCACAGGGTTTTGGTTCCTGATAAAGCTAACGTTCTAAGTAAACCTTGCACCATGAGAATACAGGTCCAAACTGGATTCTATAGATCACGAAGAGAATAGCTGCTCTTTGGATAAAAATCAATAATCACAAGGGACATGTCTGAACCCATACAGACATATGCTTTTTTTTTTTTTGACATTTTTGTTTCCTTTTTTAATGTTTTTTTTTTAATATTGACTGTTTTGAGGATTTTTTTTTCTGGTTTATTTTTTACATTTTAATATTTTTTTTGGGTACATTTTTTCATTTCTTCAAAATGTCCATTCATCAGGAGCTGTTGAACATACAACCTTCCAATGTAATACATTTATTTCTCCCAGGTTGGCCAAATGATGTAACTTTTCGATTTTAATTTTGTCATGGCAAGCTGATGTAGGCACTGGGAATATATATATATGTGTATATAAATGGTCCACTTATTCTATCTGGACAGAATAGTTCTATTGCTCAGATGTAGGAACATGGCAAAATACAAACAGACCGGTCTAATATGACTGGGCTGAACGAACGCAAAAAGGAAAAAAAAAAATGTTAGTAACTTGTGATATATTTTGTAACACCTTTGTAGTTGTGATAAACTCTGGTATAGCACTACCAATTTAAATAATTACAAATCATTATCAATTTTTATCCGAGTATATCGGAGCACAAGTACAAAGCAAATGGCAGGATATCACAGGTTGGCGGTGCAGACTTTGGAAGGCCCACACTGGAAAAAGTGTAACAAGACGTAAATTACACACCCTATCTTTGTTACTCAACAACGAGATTAACCTCTTTTTGCACTATTATCTTATAGCAAATACAATATATATATACTGTAGATATATTATACTTTAGCAGTTATTAAATTCTTTGAGAATGTGCAAGTCATGACTGGCATAATAATGACAAATTTGACCTCTAAATATAATCCTTTCACACATTTTTTTTTTATATATTTTATTAAACTTTTTTTTCCCCACACTCATACTTGTGCAACATGTTTGACTATAATAATGAGTCGTTAAGGTGACGGGCCGGTGATGGCCACATCCCCAGAGCCCTGACAAGATCATGAAGGAAATATTTTGAAAGACTGGAATACTTCAGAAGAAGTATGAAAAATAAAACTTTGTGCTGTACTTCTTTGAAGCAGGGAGCACCACATTTTGCATGCATCTTTTGGGCCCTGGTGAAGCGCAAGTCCTGACTAAGGCTGCCCAACTTTCAACAACACATTTAAGCATCATGTTTCATGAAAATAACATTTAAACAAATCTAAATCTAGAGTAATCCTACAATACTGAGCCCCCGTCACTAGCTGAGAAAGACCCGCGTGCTTTAAGTTATTTTAACGAGATCACACCAAGAAAGAGCTTGGCTAAGGAGTTACATAGATTCCCCACTCAGCAGACCGCCCAGAAGTGGAGTTGAGGTATGTTCCTCTATCGGCATGTTTACACCCCACATATTACCCCCTCCCCACATAGAACTATTACCCCCTGGGAATGGTGAAGAGAAGGCAGTAGTGGAGGGTTGAGGTGGTCCAGCAGCTGCGGCCGGGGCATGGTTCCAGCTGGACACATCTGGAGCAGAGGATCGGTTACTGTAATTAGCAGCAGTTGAACGGTAATTTGTGGTTGATGACTGTGACCATTGACTAGCAGTTGAGGCATTCACAGCACTACTCTCCTGCATGAAGCGAGCAACTTCAGTGTCCGAGACAAATTCTGCCAGAATTGTTGTATTACCCAGGACACATGTATTCAGAGACTTTTGGGCTTTGATAGCTTCTTCGCCTTTAGAATAGCGCACTAAAGCCTGACCATGATTCAAATAGAAAAAGTGTAAGGGACCATGTTGTTGGCACAAAGTTTTCAAAGTTGATCCATCAATCTGGGGAGAAAAAAATAGTAAAAATATAAAGTATATAAAAGATATATAGTCGAGATAACCGCAACATAACCAACACCAATGCAATGTTCCAGTAACACCCACAGCAAACAAAGCTACCATGTTAAATAGAAAGAGGTTCATGCTTTAATACAATCACCAGTAAAAAGCTACTTGTTTAAAAGCTACAGAAAAACCAGGCCAAGTAAAAGTGGATTAGACAAAATCAGATGAAAACATTAGAATTAGATAAGAAAATTTGTTTATTATCAGAAAGAGAGAATAGAGTATAGCAGTTTGGCAGAATGACTTAACATGATTTAGCATAGTAAAGGCCCCAAAACACAGAACAGTTACTGCAAGGAAGATTAACCAAACCGATAAAGTAGAGCAATGCTTGTGGACAGCAATCTCTGAATACATAATCATACAATGGGTGGTGAGAAGCCGATATCATCTTTGGACATCATACCTGAGGGGTTAAGTTGCGTAGCATCAACCAAACAGACACATTGGGGGATCGAGACTCCCAGCTTGATGAGTTTCCCACTGCAAAGAACAATCGAAAATCCCTAGTTAAGGGCAAAAAGCTACAATGTTGCTGGGAGATTCTCCTGTAAAAATAATGGTTTGGTTAGTCATCCGTTAGAGGGCCGTTTCACTCCTTTTCTTCTGTGTTATAATAGCTGGGCCTCACTATCACTCTCCACAAAATTGCTCTACTTGAAATTTAACTGTATCAAGATTATAAATAAACAAGGTGTCATGTCAGGTTAGTGCACAAGCAAGCCTCTAATGAAACCTTGGAGCACCAAAACTAAAAGATATAATAAACTACCATGCAGTAATACCATAATATAAAAGTCAAACCTTGGGTGAATGCTGATCCAGCGGTGCTTCCGGCCCAAGATTGTTGGCGGTGAATAGGTGCAGACCCCCAGCCTGATTTGGCCTGGTGGCTGAGGCCTGGAGGAGGACGTGCGGGAGCAGCACTACTCTTTTGGTAAGGAGCACCCCACAGCTCTGATGTGAGACTGGTAGGGGTCACTGAATCACCTGGGTTCCATAGCTTACTGGAGGAGAGAGCTTGGTTGGCCCCTGTAGCAGATCTAGGGAAATCTTTTACAGACCATGTGGAAGAGGGCTGTGACGTGAGCTGAGAGGACAATTGCTGATCAGAGCCCACTTGTGAACTGGTTTTGGTCAGGGCAGCCAAGTTACTCAAATACTCGTCTTTGATAGTGTTCACGCTGAGAGATCGAGAAAAGCTGCCAGGAGTGATATGTGGATCATCTTCAACATTCTTGGTCATTCCCTGCCAAGGTTTGCCTGGCACGAATTCATGGATTATGTTGTCAAGACTGAGCATATTGGAGTTTGAGGTTGTGATAGGAGATACATTGCCAGACTGAGATTCCTTGTTCCCTGTCATCTTACTCCCATCTGCGTGACTAGTACCTGCTGGAACAGAGCTGAGAGTGGGCCAGTTGTGCGTGGAAGATGTTGAAACACTGGACCAAGTGGAATCACCACCAATGTTGAGGGACTCAAATTTACCCAGACTTGATGAGGAATGGAGAGGTTTGGAGCCCACTGCTTTGTTAAGGCCTTCTCCAGGGGAATCCATTTGTTTTTCTGGGATCTTCCACTGGGTCAGACGGGACTGTAGTTGTGCAGGAGGTGTCCCAGGGTTCAGACCACCAATCTCCTGGAGTCCAGCCAAAAGAGAAGGATCAGGGCTGTCGGATACATTGACTTGTTTGCCCATCACCTCAACTTGAGCTAGCTGTTGTTGGAGTTGAGTCATTTGTTGACGGATTCGGTTGATGGTGAGACTGGTCTGTTCGTGTTGTTGGCGTTGACTTTGGTGACTCATACCCATATTGTTCTGTTGAATGGCCTGCTGTTTGATTACCAGCTGGGTGAGAAAGTTTTGAAGCTGGAGCAGTTGTTGAAGCTGAAGAAGAGTGGTTGGTGGCAGATGATAATCAAAGAGTCGGTGACTAATCAAGCCAGCCTGAATAGCCATGCGAAGCTGCTTGACGATTTGTTGTTGGAGCATTTGTTGCTGGTTATTCTGTTGTTGCTGTTGCTGGGCAGGGAGGGCCTGCGGAGGGATCTGCCCTCGTACAGGTGGAACCTGAGTGGAATTCATTGTGTTCAAGGGCTGTTGAGGTGGAGGGATTGGGGATTGCTGGTTTAACAGCTTCTGTTGTAAGAGCTTCTGTTGTAGCGAGGCATTAATACTGGGATTGCTGGCATTGAGACTAGACGGGTTCAGACTAGGTCCCGGCTTCAAGGGACTGGCATACACATGTTGATTTGGTACTTGAGCATTTGGAAATGGAGTATTTTGCATGGAAATAGTAGGCACATATGGATTGGCATCCAATTGAGTATCTGATATGTCATCGTTAATAGGGTGACCCAACTCGGGTCGCAGTTGTCTGGGTTTGGCACCATCGAGCATCGAGAACACATCCATATCCTGATCCTTTCGGTCAAATGTAGCACCACCTTTCAGATCAGCTGAAAAATTATCATGGAAATAAACCTAAATACGGGTAACAAGCAAAAAAGATCAAAGAACAACCCTTGCCTCATGTGACAGATTATGTCTAGCTAGTCACAAGAATGATTATAATTGGACTCGATTAAAGATCTCACAAGATTGAACCAAAATGATAATATTTTCATCCAGAGCTGGTCATGAATCCTTTGATTATGGTTTTACGCAATACTGAATATAATTTTGCCCTTGCATAAGGACGTTCCAGTCTGATGGATGAAGGGAACCACCCTATAGGACAAATGTAACAGACAAGGGGATACAAAGAGGTACACCACAAATAAATTAACTTTCTGATACCCCTTGAAGCAAAGAGCATCAGGGATGAGCTCTCGCCTACCTCGTGCAACAACTTTGTCTCAGGTTAGCACATGTTGAATACCTCCATCCTGAAATAACATTAGGACTGGGAAGAAATAGAAATGAGACAATGGGTGTATTAACATAGTCTTTTTTATAGACTGGTGCTTGCAGTTCTTTCCCGAGCATCTAGAAAGCCGGTCATGGAGAACAATGGATTATATTCAAATGTAGAAAGAGTACCACCAATATATTGTTATAAGTCGATCAAGAGTATCTTATTTAGATTAAACCAACTAACAAAAAACAGATTTCAGTCTTGACTGAATTACTTCCTAAAATAAAACATGTTGACTTACCGAGTGCATGCTCAAAGCTCATGTTATTATTGATCAAGGCATGTTGAGTTTCATCTTTCTGTAATAGAAAATAGAAAATAAAATATAAAAAACATGGATATTAAGCATTTTTGTAACAGTGGATATGACAAATCAGCAACACATAGCTGCAAAAAAATGAACAATATAACGGACAAAAGACAAGAAAACACAAGCTGCAAAAAGTTTAGACCCATTGAGTACCATGAAAAGGAACAAAACAAGTTTTTAATTCACAATCTAACAAAGCAGTTCATATGACTAGCTGCACAGGGCTGGAAATAAGGATCTGACAATGACTGGACAAAATGTCCTAGCAAGGTTTAATTTGTTCGGACAATTTTTCTGTTGGTCGGACATTTTCAAACGCAGCGTATATCACAATGTTTTTGATAAATATTTATAGGCTACCATCAGTACCCTGTTTATTTTCTAACTGTTATATTAAACTTAATTATTATTCATTATCAGACTACACGGCTGCTGTACAAAATTGAAGCAAATTAATACATTTTTATTTGACATAATCATAACTGAAGGGGTTGATCCAGTCACTCCTAAAAAACAATAATTGGCAGAAGGAGAAGAAAAAATAAAACTCACTTAGAAATGGCAACATAGGATTACATTATATTATTTTTTGTATATTGGAACTTTTTGCTATCAATTAAATGTATATATTTATTGTTTTTGCAAAAATGACAGTAACAAAGTGTATCCTACTAGTTATAACCAGTTAAAAAAAAGTACTGTGATACAGTTAAACCTGGCTGGAACTAGTAGGCCTATACCGGGCCAGGTTTGACTCTCGCGGTGCAGCTCCACTAGTAGGACCTATACAACTATCTGTGGGACTTGAATGTGTGATACTGAACTCTTATTCTTTTATCATTTCCCGTAGCAGCAGCACAACTTAATCATCTTTTCATAGTTCAAAGAAAAAACAACCCTTAAAGAAAGTTAAACTTGGCTTTCTTAAATCAGACACTGTGGCTCTTTTCTGATTTTTCACAAAAATAAAACAATGTGGAAGGACGCCAATTTTGTAAATGTGTTACAGCGGTCGGGCACGTCTTCACTCACTCAGGCAGGCTGCAGACATTCAATGAACATATAACAAACATTTTATTCAAAATAGTGCTTGGAAATTCACGATACGAGTTATAACTGGATGTTTTACATTGATCTGACAATAAAACAAAGATTATCAGTCCTTTTTGTAAAATCCTCCCGGGAATTCTCGCTGACTGCACAGATTATCGATTTTTCTGGAAGGCCTCAACTATTGACCAATGAAAATGCGACAACGTGCATGTGTGGCTCGAATCCCCCCCCTACTGACAAAGGGAAACACCTTTGATAAATGGGTCAACGTCTTTGTCATTTTATCCAATCAAAATGCTAGATTAGGTTAACAATTGTGCTCTCCCTGTAAACATCGATACCATCGACAAACAAACACGTCAGGTACCTTGATCTATAAATAAATACGACCAATTGCCTCATTAAAAGTTTTTTTTTATTAAATACTATGTTTTTGCTCGGACAGATTGACTGACCACAGCAAGTTTTGCTGGGACAAATTTGCGAAATGGGTCGGAAATTGTCCGATGTCCGACCGTTATTTCCTGCCCTGGACTAGCAGGTCTGTTGTGGTCAAGTCTTTAAGTTGACCATTTATTTGTCTGGATTAAAATTTAAATAAATGGAAGATAAACCACACATATACAAACAATAGCAGCCAATGTCAGACATATTACTTGGTTTATACATAATTTATTTCATGGGAAACACATTGAGCCTATGGCTTATCCCGTATATATTAC
>JAVFBZ010174385.1:0-16051 GCA_032466195.1 Katharina tunicata | reverse complement strand
TCAAAACACTGCAGTGTTTTATTTAAAAACATTAATGTTAAACACTTTAAGTGAGAGTATGACCAAATGTGTTTATGGAGTGTTTGTTTTGTGTCTATTACACTAAAAGTGTTTTTATCGAGACAGAAAATTGTTTGATTTGAATAATAGTGTTTTTACAGTGTGGACAAAATATGTTTATAATTAAACACGTTTGTTAAAGTGTAGTGACTGAATTACACTGATGGATTTTGATCACAGTCGTTAGCGGAGAGCTCGCTTGAGATTTTTTTTCCTTCTATTTAGTTCTTTTGCTCGCTTTCGATTTCTTTATTTGATAACAGTCTAACGTAATACTCAATGTCATGTCGCTTATTCTATACCACTTTGGGACGTTGTCGGTGGATTGTGAAAAGCCTAGACGAAATCTCCTAGTAACCACCCCGCGATCTGGGTAACCTCCTAAAACCTTTTATCAAATGGAATAAGACCTTTAGTAGAAATTGCGTGTTGATAGGTCGAAACTAGTACAGAAAATGTGTTTCTCTTTCTTATTTGTTTCTCTCTACAATCAAATCGATTTAATATACGAAAGAAAGAAACATTTTCGTAGCGGTTTTGGGTGAGGTTTGTGCATGATCCACGTGATGCCTAAGCCTAAATCGGTAAACTTTGCTGCATCAAGGACTTCCTTCGCCAAGTTCACCTTGCCCAAGCGAGTTTCTTTAATTCACAATTCAAACACGAAAAATGTGGTAAATCCCGTTTGTTTGTTTGTTTGTTTGTGGTTGTACACCGTACTCGAGGTTATTTCTCTTATATGACGGCGTGCAGTCCAATCGGCGATGGAAACCACCGTAAACGACGCTGGCAACATGCAAGACAACATTTACATTAACAAAACACCGTAACAAATCGGCTCCCTTTGCCCCGCCAGCTCAGGGGGCACAGGAGGCTTCCATCCAACCACCCGCTGATAGCTACCGTTAAAGAGAACTTAACCCGAACCATAAGCACTGCTTGGATATGGTCCCCTCGTTGATAATGCCTTCATAGATTTACCAAAGAACCAACTTCCTTATTTTGCCCCAAAGGTGGCCAGGTCGTCGAACACTCTTTTCACTTAGTTGTCAACCCGTAAAAGTTATTTAATGAATTCAATGATTTTCTCGTCAGCCCTAACAACAGAAGAACGAAAAAAAGACCACAATACTTTAATCACTCCCCTATCGACACGGGCTTAGGTGTTTTTACTACCTTAAATCTTCCGCCAAGATTCATTAAATCTTTGCGATAGTACATGTAAATGTGAGAATGATAGGTTTATTAAATTCGATAAGGGGAAGTGGTTCGATCAATGTGAGAGCGAAGGCTAATACTTTATCTATATTTTGAAGTCAGCAAGTCGGCCAACCAAGTGTTTGTAAACTTCATTTTTAGACGAATCATGCAGAGGATTTATTTTCTCCACTTCTAATGTGAAGTGGTCCCAGCTTTAAATCAACTGATTTGATTTAATATTTCTAGAACAGCTTAACGTCATTTACTAACAGTCAAAGTTTAAACAAAGACAACGTTATCAGTTCTCTTGCCCTCATAAAATTGCAGCTTTTCCTGGTGAAAAGACGTACTTGATTTGAAAATTCTTTATCTCAGACGACAAATTCCTTCAAAGCAGCAAGCCTTCGTCTGTTGCTGCGTCGGACTAAAAACGTCCCAATCTACAAAAGTTAGTGATTGTAGTTATTAGGTCCACATCGAAATCTGTCAACTTAAGATTTTCATCAACGCACAGCTGAATTGCAAGGAAAAAAATCCAATCGAATTTTTTAGGATTTCCATGTCAAAAATGGTTGTTCAGTGGTGAAGAACTTCGTCATAAAGAACTCTCCAGTTAACAACATGACGACTGCTCGTGTCTTCGGCGACTGGGACTATGTGGTCTTCGCCTTGGTGTTGATGATTTCGGCAGGGATAGGTTTATTCCATGCCTTTACTGGAGGCAAACAGAAAACCACCAAAGAATTTCTTATGGCCGATCGCAGCATGAGATTGCTACCTATCGCGATCTCTATTCTTGTCTCCTTCATCTCCGCCATTTTGATTCTGGGTACGCCAGCTGAGATGTACACGGCGGGAACAGAATACTGGCTCCTGGCGGGTGGAATGAGCATGTCAAACTTACTGGCAGCTCTCATCTTTGTACCGATGCTGCATCCATTAAAACTTACAAGTTCCTACGAGGTAAGCTCATAAAACCATTTAAGCTAAAACTTTCAGAGATTGAGTTTAACTGTTAGTTTTTGTATATTAAGGCCTTAGTATACGTGGTTCCGAGACGGCTGATGTTAAATTGATTGATTGATTGTTGTTTAACGCCGTCCTCAAGGGTATTTCACAAAATATTTGTTCTCAAATCGTAAACGTTATTTAATAAATTACAATTTGTTTTTGTCTGTCCTGTCATGACAAACAACTTAAAAAAACAACCGTTGAGTGTGGCGTGAAACACTAAACAATCGGTCACTGTGAGAATGAAAGGCGACAAAAAGTGTTCTATTTTGAAGCCGTAAAGTTGGTCCATACAAAAATAGACTCGCACCTTTCTTGAGATTGAGAAGACTCGACGGAAGTTAGAATTATTTGGTTATCTTTTTTAGAATAAAAGTCGGTCATCCAGTGCGTTTGGTGACTTTAACTTTACCCCAAAAAGGAAGTGTTCGATCAATGTGTACACCACAGCATATATAGCTTGAAATACTGTTGAGACTGAGAATGTAATACGAAAAAATTGGCTATTTTGAAGCAATAAAGAAGGTCCATACTAAAATAGGCTCGTACATTTCTTGAGATTGATAAGACTCGATGGAAGTTAGAATGATTTGGTTCTCTTTATAAGAAAAAAGTCGGTCATCCAGGCGTTTACAAACATGATTTTTTGACGAATCAAATAGGGTTTTATTTTCGCCACTTATAACGTGAAGTGTTCCCAGTTTTAAATCAATCAGTTTGATTGAGTAGTTCTAGAACTGCTTTGTCTTGTAGCAACATTCGAATGTCATAAACAACGTTACTAATGTTGTCGCAGTCACCACATTTCAATTCTTCAATGCAAAGAGTAGTTGCTTAGAGAATTCTTTATCTAAGATAAATTATTACATAGCGTGAAATCTTGGCCTAGCTGTTGTTGAGTCGAAGTCATGACTTGTAAATTTTAGGCCTATATCGAAATCCGTCATATAACTATAAAGATTTACGTCGTTTAAGCACAGCTGAATTTTGAGACAAACCAAATTTAGCCGAATTACGTGGACTTTTTACTTAAATCCGTGTAAAAAGGTTATTCAGTGGTAGAGAACTCTGCAGTTAACAAAGATGACGACTGCTCGGATCTTCGGCGTCTGGGACTATGTTGTCTTCGCTTTGATGTTGTTGATTTCGGCAGGGATAGGTTTATTCCATGGCTTTACTGGAGGCAAACAGAGAACCACCAAAGAATTTCTGATGGCCGATCGCAACATGAGATTGTTACCTATCGCAATTTCTATTCTTGTCTCCTTCATCTCCGCCATTTTGATTCTTGGAACGCCGGCTGAGATGTACACGGCGGGAACAGAATACTGGCTTCGGGCAGCTGCAATGAGTTTGTCAAACGCACTCGCAGCTATCATCTTCGTTCCGATGCTGCATCCGTTAAA
The DNA here is from genome assembly GCA_032466195.1 of Katharina tunicata. NCBI lineage: Eukaryota > Metazoa > Mollusca > Polyplacophora > Chitonida > Mopaliidae > Katharina > Katharina tunicata. Next base: position 12,374 of record JAVFBZ010174385.1, on the reverse strand, counting down.
ATTAACAAGTTCCTACGAGGTAAGAGCACAAAACTATTTTAGCTAAAACTTTCAGAGATTGAGCTTAACTGTTAGTTCTTGCATATTAAGGCCATAATGAAGATGAGGGCAGTTAAGGGTTAATTGATACAGAAGGGAGTTTCGTCTTAACCAAGTGGTCCTTGAAATCCATTGAGAAATTTGTTCTTGTACGTTATGATAGGTCTCTGTGGTAGAGGCTTGACCATTTTAGGTATACGGTTTTGAAATTCCTGTATTAGGAGACATGCAAATCTGGTGCTTGGCTGGTCATACTGTAGTACAAAAGGAATAATGTCTACCCTGGAGCCTTTACCTGGTTCAAGGTTGAGACCCAATGGATACAACGTTTGGAGCGTTTTAATCCAATGAGCTTCTCTCTCCAAGCGTTTCCGTTTGGTTTCCTCTTCAGAAGGAAGAGCAGGAGTTTTTTCAATCGGCATGATTTCAAAATAACCTATGACCGAATGACCAGGAAGGGAGAAATGTTCACCTACTGTTGAGGTAATCACCTTTTATCTGATTGAACTCAAATCAAATGATTGTTGGCTCTAAGCCTAAGAGGATTTTTGATTTCTCAAACATACTGTTTCAGACACTTTTTACAAGTGATGAGGTAAACCACATTTTCAGAATCACCAAATGATGCCAAATGATAGACATTTTTAGTTTGTTCCCCGACGAAAAAAGCCCTCTCTGGTATGTAAGAGTCTATTAACGGTTCACGGTTCACGGTTATGCTTAATCGGTTCCAAGTGAGACACGGTCAATTGTCTTTCCAAATTCACTTGGAAAATACTAAGTTTTTGTAGAAATTGGCTGGACTTGTCTTTTAAGTCATCTTGTTACAATGCTTGACCAAATTTCATTATGCAAATAAACTGAGAACGTCTCGCCGGCCTTCCTCATTTCGCCTAGGCGGCGCAACTCCTGCTATAACTTCAGCAGACATAAGATAACTATAATGGGGAGGACGGGCGGACCATAACCGTCAGTGGAAGGCAAGTTTAGTTTAGAAACATACAAATTATTTATAACACAATTATTACAAAATTAACTTACTTCCACTACTTAATGCACTAGAATACCACACAGGAGGAGGGCAGAGCTAGCTAATAACCGAAAGAAAACGGGCCCAGAGGGAAAGCTCTCTCCTGATATTCAGCTAACGGTACACAACGTAAACGTCAGACGAATAACAGGACCAGAAATCGAAAGTAAAAACAAAGTATGAAACAAGCTAGTACTAACGTACTAACATATCTCTCAATTAAAAACAGGATAAAAAAGAGTAATCCGCCTATCGGCTACTCGCTGCGCCTCTGGTAACGGCCTGCGCTGCTACCAAGGGTCCTAGAGACTGTAGGTCGTCTCGCACCAGTGTCATGTCTCGGAGATAAAATGAGACGAAGGTCGTAGTGGAACGCCAATAACACGCCTTGATAATATCCTTCACTGATCGATTAGCCCAAACCGGCCACGATGCTGTCAGAGCACGAATCTCATGCGCCGAAACTTTCGATAGTGCACTATCAAAGTTACTGACCCGCTTGTAAGTCAAACGCACAGTTTTAGAATGCCAGGAAGCTATATAATTTTTTATATTTCCTGCTTATGCTGAGCATTAAAGGGGAAAAATAAGCGCCTACGCCCCGCCCTTATTGACTTCTATTTTGACATGTAGATAACTAAGGCTCTTACTAGACACATCAAACAATCTGTCTCAACACCCTGACAAAGCTGGGATATTAGAATTGCGAGGAGATGAATCATCCGAACTCAAATTCTTGGCTACAAATTCCGGCAGAGTGACAAGCCAGATTGACGACCAATCCGGAGGGTGCCTAATCGCTCTCTCATCCAGTGCATGAACCTCAGAAACCAGCGCTGCTGAAGCGAAGGTAAATAGAAACGCCACTTTAAATCCGCTATGTCCAACGGCTCAAACGGCAAACCAGACAGGAACCCGAGTACTAGCGATACAAGTTTAACACCAGTAGTGAGCTGGATAACTCTAGTGATCGCAGTGCGATATCCATCCACCGTCGCCGGTTTATACTGCCTATCCTGTAGAAGGTATAATAAAAGAAGTCCGCTACCTTTAAACAGGGACAGTGGCTGAGGAAACGTCTTGAGGTATACACCACTCACAGAACGCCTTCCACTTGGACTGATAGACCGCTGTCGTAGATTCCCTGGTGGATTGCACCATTGTCTTTACTGCTTCTCGAGAAAAGCCTGCCTAAACGAGATAATCCTTGAGCACCTGCAAACGTGTAACCGTAGCCTCGCAGTATTCGAGTGAAACACGTGCGTTCTGGGTCGGCGTAGTAAGTTCTCCCACAGAGGCAGTTCCTTGGAACGTCCACGAGAAGTTCCAGAAGTTCCGGGAACCAGGGTCGCGCTGGCCACCACGGTACTATGAGATACACACAATGATGAGTCGCGATCTTCCGCAGCACTGTCGGTTCGATTGATTAGCAGTGGACAGGCGTAGGCTATCATTCCCGACTAATCGCGAGCCAACGCGCTCGGATCCGGACTTGGTGACATGTATACTGAACCCTGATGGTTCCAACATGTCGCAAACAGGTCCACCAATCACCAGTCCCCAAACCTATCTGTCTGGATAATCTGACTCCCCCTTGATTAATAACAGTTTGGAAGCATATAGTTCCGGTAGAAACGCTTTCATCGCTCTGATGACCGCCTCGAACTCCAGAACATTGATATCACAAGACTGAAATTGGGGGGACCACTTCCCACTCACTGACCTGTACAGTAGGTGGGCTCCCCACCCCTCCAATGATGCGTCGGTGAAGAGACTCATCGTTGGTTTGAAACGGCATCAGCGAAACACCTTGTAGCACATTCCCTGGCTGAAGCCACCAAGACAGGAGACGTTTGTCATCCGGCGTCAACACCACTCGAGGGTTCAAATGACGTACATGCCAATTGGTATTTAGGTGAACTTGCAAGGGTCTGAGATGCACCGATGTCAGGAGACCCACCAGAGACGCGAATTGAAGCGCTCGGCACTCCGACTGAACCATACTTTAGACGGCGTGTAGAATCTTGAACCGGCCCTGCGGTGGGAACGCCTTGTACTCAAGGGTATTGTATTCTACTCCTAGAAAAACCGGTACAGAGTGCGCCGGTTCTCCCCCGACTTGACTTCGTGCGAGAGGTATTCTAATCCTATTAGCAGGTTCCAAACTAACTCGGTGTCCAAACTGCCCTGACGAGGGTCGATGTTGCGTAACAGGGAATCAAAATAAAAATGGTATATGATACCCCTGCTGTGGATACCGAAGCCATACCAACGCTACCAAAGCAAAAACCCTGGTAAAACCAGGAACTCGAACTTCCTGCTACAAACCGGAACTTGACAAATCGCTTTTGAATTGAGATGTGTAGGTAGGCATCTCTCAAATCCAACGAAATAGTACATTCGCCCTGTCTCATTGCCGAACGGATAGTGTCGAATGATTCCATCCGGAAGTGAGGCGGTTTGGACAGGAACTTCGGTGAGAACAAGCAAATTTAAGATCATGCATTTCTCCAGAGAATCTTTCTTGGACACCAGGAACACTGGGGTATGGAACCCGAAAGACTGATCTGATGCCGGAAGTTATCGTACAGCCCCTTTGTCTAACAAAGTCTGTACTGACGACATTAAGTGGTGAAGGTGATCAGGAGCAGCTGGAATACAAGGCCGTTCGGGATTCACTACTAGAAGAGGAACGACTTCCAGATTCAATCTGTAACCGTGATGTAAAGTTTCAATTACGCAGGATTCCGCCCCGATCAGACGACAATTCTTCCTTTTACTGGAAGTTTCTAGTGTTACCGGAAAGGTAGGCAGAGACCGATCCGGCAGCAGGCAGGACACCCTCATGACACCAACCCGTCATTTACTAGTCTTAGAGCCCCTCACATCCTTTAAGGGCTTCCAGGGAGCTCTAGCTGCAGGACGCCCTCCAGTGGCTGGCCCAAACGATGGGTTAGATTGCCAGCAGTTTCAGTTGAGGAGGCGGGGCCATTGTCGAAGACGATTTCCGCTTACTGGATCTCTCCGAAGGCCTCCGAAGGTTGTCCTCTTGCTTCGCCCTGCTTATTAGCTCCGCTAATGAAGGCAACACTCCATTAAACAAAACGCCTGAAGCTGGGGATTGTCTCTTCAAAACACGCTTGATGCTATCCGGAACGAGGAAGGCAGTCAGAAGATCCTTCATGCGCTGAATAAAACAAAGACGCGGCAATATAAGCTGAAGACACCATCATGTCTGAGTTAGCCCTGGCTGCTGATGTGATAGGGCGGCTGGGTCCTTGACATCCTGTTCACCCAACTTTCTAAGTTAATTCCTGATGGCAATTAAGAACCAATCCACATGAGAAGATATCGCAACAGATTGTCTGGCAACGTCCTCCAAGACAATTTCCTGACGAACAGACATCGAACTAGTCTGTCTAGGCGGAAGTCTACTCGTTGGGAATAGGTCCACACATTCGGGATCCAGTGAAGCTGCCTTGCTGGACCAAGCCGATCCATGAACTTGATAGGATCCGGATGACAAAGCTCCCTAAAACGCCAACTCCAGACTTTCCACAAGTCTATTGACTACATCCGATGGTGGCAGAGAGAAACTGTGACGAGCCTCCTGCGTCAAATACGCCATCGTAGATAAACGCCTCGATTTAATCTCAGGGGGTGGCGTCATGTCGGGAAATAAACCATAAAAATGAGCCAACAAGTCATTATACTGACGCTCCGAAGTCGAATCAAGGTCTAACTCATTGTCTGAAGGAGAAAGACTAACGGCCAAGTCCAAGGCACGCCAGAGTAAGTCCGACAACCCGACACTGGAATATGCGGTGCTACCGGGTTATTGAGAGAGACGGAAGCTGCCAGCACCGGAAATTGAACAAATTCATCTACGGAATTTACTATTGACGACAAATGTTGCAATTGGGAAAACACCTTGCCATCAGACAGCGAACCAGGAACCAGAAGTGATGAATGAGACTGGAAACCCTGGGTTAAAACAACAACAGGAACACTGGACGGCCTGTGGAGGCACACTTCCGGTGCAGGTTTGATAACAGTAGCGGAATCCAAACCGGAAATGCAAGAAGACACCGGAACAGGAATCCCACCGAGACGGGAAGTGACAGGAGCACCCCGATCCGGAAATTGAGTGCTAATCGGAACCGACAAACTAGGAAACGGAACCGGAAATCGAAGGGCCTAATGCTGCGGAAGAGGCCGGAAGCAGGCGACCAGAAATCGGCACACGAAGCCTATGGGACGTCACCGGCAAAGCAGAGGGTCTAATTTGTTGCAGACCGGAAGTGCCAACAGCCAAACCGGAAGAGGTAGGAAGGTGATGGACCACCAACTGACCGGAACGGAAGGCTGAACCGACGACACCTGCATACGGAAATCGTGGGGAAACTGAACCTTCCGACCACCTAGCTCCCTAGGAGACGGAAGTCCGTTAGTATCCTCTCCGGAAGTCGACGGTAAAGCATTACCATACAGCTGACGGAAACTCACAGGTTAAGCAGCTGATACCGGAACACGTAAGTAAAACGGAAGTTGATCCTCCGTCTACTTGACACAGCAGGCGACGACACAGGGAAGTCCACGTTTGCATAACCACCGGAACAGGAACTGCAGACGGCTGAACCGGAAGCGGAAGTGCCGACGAAGACTGAATACCGGAAATCGGAAGCAGAAGATCAGATGATTGCTGGCTACCGGAACCGGAAACACTGGAAACGGAAGTCTTCTTGGAGACATCAGTCACTGACGTAACAGGTACAGGAAACTTCTTCGTTACCGGAACACGTCGACAGTAAGCGATGTACCCGTTCACCTTCGGTCTCGCTTTGACGTTAACAACGGGAAACGAAGGTACCATAGATAACGAAGCCGACCCAGATCTAGCCTTACGATCTAAGCCGAGTGCTCTGATATCACTCACCGACAACGAACACCTGTAGGAAAAACAGAAACATCAGTAAACGATATCACCATTCCCTAAAATGCCAGGCCAAGATACAGGAGACAACTAGGTTTAGATACGCCACAACGAATGCACACAGACATTATTAATAAAGAATACTTCTCTTTTGTAGCAAAAATCAAAATCACGTCCTTCACTCATGGAGCTGAAGAAATAACAGGGGTTGCGCATGACCAGATGGTCTGAGTGTCAGTCAGTGAGGGCCCAGAGGTGGGTTAACGTTTGAATTCTTCAGTATAGCAGTAATAATTGCGTAAAAGTGCTTAGTCAGTGGAAGTAAGTTTATTGTGTAATAAACTAGGCACGTACATTTCTTGAGATTGAGAAGACTCGATGGAAGTTGGAATGATCTGGTTCTCTTGTTTAAAATAAAAGTCGGTCATCCAGGCGTTTGGAAACCTAATGTTTTTGCGAATCATACAGAGATTTATTTTCTCCACTTATAACTTGAAGTGGTCCCAGCTTTGAATAAAACAGTTTTATTGAGTAGTTCTATAATTGCTTTATGTATGTCATTTAGAAATTACATAATTCTTTATCTCCGACGACAAATTTCGTTCAAAATTCGTTCAAAGCGCGAAGTCTTGGCCAAGCTTGTAGAAATTCGTCATATAACTATACAATTTCCCGCCAAAGCACAGCTGAAATTCAGTACTTAATTACTCCGAAATCCATGTGAAAGGTAGTTCAGTGGTAGAAAACTCTGCAGTTCACAAAGATGACGACTGCTCGGAACTTTGGCGCCTGGGACTATGTGGTATTCGCCTTGGTGTTGTTGATTTCGGCAGGGATAGGTTTATTCCACGCTTTTACTGGAGGCAAACAGAAAACCACCAAAGAATTTCTAATGGCCGATCGCAACATGAGCCTACTACCTATCGGCATCTCTATTCTAGTCTCCTTCATCTCCGCCATTTTGATTCTGGGAACGCCTGCCGAGATGTACACGGCGGGAACAGATTACTGGCTTCTGGCGGGTGGACAGAGCATGGCAAACTTATTGGGAGCTCTCATCTTTGTACCAATGATGCATCCGTTAAAATTAACAAGTTCCTACCAGGTAAGCTCACAGAACCATTTACCTTTCGTTGACCTGTTAGTTCTTGTCCCTAACGAGATTCCCAGCAAATGATGATTAATTAGTGTTTAACGCTGACTTAAGGGTATTTCACTTAAAGAATGGAGGTGAATTTCTGTTGGCAAGATGGTATTTCGCTAGAGCTAAATATTACATGAGAATGAGAGCTCGAACCGTACCACCATTAGCCAAGTAGCGCTTCATGTAAACTTTAAACAGAGGAAAGACTTAAATTGGTATAAACGGGTAGAACATAACAAATTGTAGTTTGAAGAAATCCTTCATAAACTTGAATGAGTCTTAAAAAGCCTTTAATTTAATTAATTTTTGTTGGCGGAGTTTTGTGCTTCATTATCTATCCTTAAAGAGAAGTTAATACTTATGTAAAGTACTTAGTATAGACAGTCGTATGGCTAATGGTAGTATACTACTCGGCAATTGGTAGGGGTATTTAATTGTTTGTTTGTTTAATTAAATTTAATTCTTTATTTATTTAAAGATGATTGCACACAGTACGAAGACTACTTGTTGATCTCCTCAACATAAATACAATAATGATAATATAGAACAAATCTTAACAATCACAATGTAGTGAACAGAATAAGAACATGAACATGCCAATTAAATATTTACAAATGTATTCGTTGGTTAACTTTCTTAATACAATAATGTTGAGATCACGCATTAAGTGTCACTTGATATATTGAATCTATTGCTGGACGAAATAAAAGGTAAAAACAGCATCTTCAAACGTAAGATCTAAACTACCTTTTAAAAGAATCATACAAACATAATCAGGAAATAGATCTACGTAAAGCTAAAAGTTTACACCAGGACTTAAAATTTGCACTAATGTGGTAAGTAGGTATTTTCGTTGGGCAGCGTAGGTTGGACAAAATAAAAAAAATGCATTGGGTCTTCACATCTGTGAGCAACGACGGACAGGTTTGGTCATCAATAATATTATAATTCGCCAATTGAGCATTAAGATGACTCAAACCCATCCTTATTTTACAGTGATCAACAACAGCACTTCCAAAGGAATTATTTGTTCTTATTTCGTCTATTCTTGTCACATGTTTTTTTAAATATTTCTAATGATGAGGATTGTTTTATTGCACAGTTAAGTCGATGCCAGTCTCTTATTATTTGTGGGGAAAATGACCTCTTTAATGATTCTGTACGGGTTGCAAAAATAAATAAATTATTTTGGTTACGAAGGTTCCTACTGGATGTAGACAGCACAGAAGCTAGACAAATATTAAACAAATAAGATGGGACACCAAGCTTCGATGCTTTGAACATAACATACAATCTCCTTTGGTATCTACCAGTTTTCATAGCTATCCACCCTAATTCCATCAATAATTTGTTATGACTAGTATGTTTGAATCCACCAGTACATACGAGTCCTGCTTGTCTCTGGACCTTTTCAATTGATTCACTTGCTCGTTCGGTGCAATTGTCCAATAAACATCGTCATAATCAAGAATAGGCCTTATAAAGGATTTATATAATTTAATATGACAAGTACGGGGCAAAGTTCTTTTAAACCTTTTCAATACACAGAGGGACTTCATTGCCTTTTCTGTTATATACTGAACATGATCAGACCAGTTTAAGCGTCCATTTAAAATTAATCCAAGGTGTTTATGGGAATTTACTTTAACTAGTTTAACGCCGTTAAGTGATATGTTTATTTGGTGGTGATTGTTAATTTTATAGAAAATAAAATATAAACAGATTTTTCCTCAGTTAACAAGACCAACCATTGCTTGGCCCAAGAATGTAAAATATCGAGATCCCTTTGATGTCGTTTTTCTGCAGATTGTATGTCATCGACAACAGTAGACAAAGGTGTGTCATTTGCAAATAGATTAACCTCACAGTTAAGATCTGTAGTAATATCGTTAACATATAACGCATAGGTGAAAGAGAAGAGGATCTAGTTGTTTGTTTGATGGGGTTATGCGCCGTATTTAAGGTTACTTAATAGGGCTTGTAAGCCACGTCAAGTGATGAGAGATTTCACGAGATTTCATCCACTTCCGGGTACATGCTACTTTGTTATTTAGATATAACATCACATAAGATAAAAAAAGGTGACAATTGTCCCCATCCAGTCCTATAAATGAACAAAAAGCAAACGAAAAAACATTTGCTGATGTAATAGGCCCACAGTTTATTCTGATGGATGAAACTGGTCGTCCATGTCGGGTTAGGGTAGTGGAAGTTAACCGGTAGTGAGAGACAATTGGGAGAATGAAACGGCCTGTGCCCGCACCCGACCTCAATCAAAGTGATACTGTGTGGGATATGGTTTTCGCACGAGTTGTGCAGCCTGGGTGCTTGGTGTGCTCGTGATGGCCTTACAAGAGGAGTGACAGCGTCTTCCAGAACGGGGTCACAATGAGCCCGAGTCGTCGTTGTCAGAGCGATATCAATGTACAAGATAACCATACCAGTTATTGAGTTTTCATTTTTTTCCCACCATTTACTTTAATTGATTTTGTTTTGAAAGTTAGATTGATTGATTGAGGTTTTGATTTATTGGGGTTTTACGTCGTATTTAAGGCTATTTGACTTACACGACGGCGTGCCAGCTGAATCGCTGGAGTAAACCATCCGAAACTATACAGGCAACACAGAAGACGCTACGATATATTTACAGAGCAAAAACAGGACACTACAACAAATCGACTTCCTGATGGTTCTTAGCTCAGAGAGCACGACACGGCACAGAAGGACCCCACCCAACCAACCGCTGTTGAGAGTTGGATAAGACAACTGGGTGCTTTCATCACAAATGGCAAAAATGCCTTTTCTTCTGATGTAATCTTCTTTTCTTATAATGCCCTTCAGAGCATGATGTAATCGCTCATGATACAAACCGATGACATCTACTTCAGTTGAAGGTTATACGCCAGCTGAGTGATACAAAATATTGAATATCCCTATCACATGTTGAGTAGTATAAGCCTGGTCATGCCGTCTTTGTTCTGCACATGTGGATCAACAAAGCAATATACTTCGCATTTATTAATTGTGTTAGGGTGGCTATTTACTGCTGGAGAGCAAAACCGCAATATAAGTGATGCACCCATGGGCGCGGCGTCAAATACCAATCAATCCCCAGTACACTTGCTTATTTTTCCTATCCAAAGTTAATACCTATATTAAGGCAATACCTATATTTATTTATTTATTTATTTATTTATTTATTTTATTTATTTATTTATTTATTTATTTATTTATTTATTTATTTATTTATTGATAAATGGAATGGACAGAATTTGATGTTCAGTATATTTACAACGCAATCAATGTTTCTCAAATCTCAAAGAATCTATAAAGCTGATATATCTAAGGATCTGAGAGCCTCAGTAATTTTAGCCATTTTCTATCGGGCCAAAACTGTAATTTTTCGCCAGCAGACATTATCACGCTAAAACATTAGTGCAATGTTTATCCGGGTGAATTTACTGCTTTGATATCAGTAACCATATAATACAAAGTGGTGTATGTTAGAGTCAGGCAAATACAACTGCTTTATTGTTTGTTAAGACATTTTTACGACATTGAAAAGATATTACCAGTGTACTTCAAGGTTACCTGCAGTGGCTAGGGTTGATCGGTGTCACCAAGTAAGCAAGTTTTATTCGTATTGCGACGTCCCCAAAAAACTGTCGAACACCACCGATGCTTTAAACAATCATCATTTAACATGCACCGTTCAACATGCACCATTCAATATCTTATTGAAATTACTTTTAATGAACTAAGTTATTTTTAAACTTTATTCTGAGCTTTTCACCCCGATTTTCTAGCCAGTTTTCTTCCAGTGACCCACGTTTTAGCGGACCTGCCTTTCCACCTACCCTTCATAAATTAGAACTTTCTTCGTGCGATCTACAGAACAATGCATATATCTTGAGAGTATCGTACTTTACTGCCCTCAAACGTTCCGTCTGTTTCAGGTTGACAGATTTTGCTGTTTTGCTTAATATTCCCCCAGATAGAATACCACTGCTGTCACCAGAATGTTAATGATAACACTAACAACGCCGAGTCGTTTAACAAGTTAATTCTTTAGAAAGATTAAAAACAAACTTAATATTTTGATTAATTGAGTTGAAAATTAAATATGCCAATAACAATATACAACAATGACGTATGCGCGGTTATAATGATAATGAACACCTGGAGTATTTTCAATGTTTATACCGTACCACAAATTAAGCGTCACCTAAAGGCATTTGAACCATTACTGCGCATGTATCCGACATTATATATGTACACGGGTTGGATTTCTTTATTTCATTGGTGTTTTACGCCGAACTTAAGGTTATTTCACTTTCTGAACGGCTTTCCGACCTAATGACAGAATGAAATCAGACTTGTACCGCACTGGTACCAAAACCGGGCAAGTGGGAAGTTTGTTGAGCGAGTTACCACAGACATGTCGGTTCCATTTTGCATCTTCTTGGCGGGAAGGGCTAAGATCCTTATACAGGGTTATTATTCTGCAACTCACGGAGCTCTGATAGCTATCTCTGTAAGATTGAGCTCTGGTGGACTATCTGTTTCAAGACATGAAGATTGGGCAATTTGAAACCAAACCCAGTCTCACAGCCAACAGCAAATTAGGTCGCTTATTGCCTAGCATTCTACTGGACTAATTAAGGTATAGCAACAAATAGTACCGTTATTAGTCTACAATATATGTAATCCATATATAACGATACAGAACAGACATGAAGAAAAAGGTGATAGTTTTAGCACTTATTGGTTTTAACTTGCCCGACTAAATGATTTCAATTATGTTTGCTAAAAGTAATCTCTATGAGATATTTTATGTATCTTAAATGACCACCTCTCACTTGGTAACATATAAAATGTAGTTTTATTTGTCAACGAGAGTATCGAGATGGCTAAATCTCTAAATAGCTAGAATTTCGTTTTGAAATTAATGCCGCAGAGCGAATTTTTGACACTAACGGTTACCTCGGATATATTTTCTTAAACTACACAAAGAGTTAAAGAAAATGAATAATAAGTATTGAATAAGACGGTAAGTTCCACATATGTGCTCCCCATCGTCCTGTACGATGCGTGAATTACATGGTTTAAAGTCACATACGCACAAAATTAGGATTTTTCAACTAATTCCAATTGCCTTGATTTTTACAAGATTTGATGTTTGTTCAAAAATCAAAACAGTCACGTTAAAATAAAAATTATTCATTGGG